>OVAV01003027.1:0-10374 GCA_900406375.1 Iberis amara
TTGGGAGTGTGTGATATTTTTAGAACTTTTGGGAGTGTGTGTTATTTTTGAAATTTAAATTTATTTTTATGATATTTCAAGGAATTTTTTTTTTTACTAACATAAATTCGTTGATAATAAAATAATAAAAAATATTAGTAGCGCCTATGAGATGAACGCACAAAGTGCTGCTGCATCACAAGAAAGAAGCAGCAAAACAAAACGAACGAGGAAGATGAATGCGTTAGGGTATTGGCTAATGGTGGTTGGTTCACTGAGATTAGCTTCGGTGTGGTTTGGTTTCTTCAACATCTGGGCTCTTCGTCTCGCCGTCTTCTCTCAAACCACCAGTTCAGTTCGTTTTACCCTACTGTAATCTCCAATTCTAATTAGCTCTTAATCAATTTCGTGTTCATTAAAGTCCTCCATGTCTTTTGTGGATCCAACGAATCTAATGGCTGATGTTCACATAGAATCTAGATATAGTTCATAGGTCAGGTTCAGAGTTCGTCAGTGGCTATGGAGGGAACTAAACCTGTTTTGTTTGTTTGTTTCGAGGAGAAATGATAATTTCACGTTCAGAGGAACAAATTCGTGTCCATTTGATTTTTGAGGAAATTTAGGAAATCGAGTCTTTCAATGCGGATTGAATTTGGGATCTCTAAGCTCTGAGATTTAGGAAGCTAATTTAGGAATTAGAATATTGTTTTGTTTTATAGATTTGATTGTGAATATTTGTCAGTACATTGCATCTGTAAGGGTCAATGGTTTTGTGAAATCAGAAGTCAACTTGGAAGATTGAAAATGAAAAGCCTGATTTGGATTCTTTGAACATATTCATGCTATTTCTAGCTGCTTCTTTTGTTCATCATGTTCATTTAATTGCAAAAATTGAGGTAGTTTGAGATTGAAAGCAACACATGCTCAAGAATTGATTCACTATTGGCATTGGGGCTCGAGCAAAGAGTTTATGTTATTCATTAGATTAGAAGGGTGTGTCATGTCATGTGTGTTTATTGTTTCTTTAATTTTTCTTGATCATTATGGCTTCTTTGTTTATCTCTTCAAAATTGGTATTCCTTGCAAGTTGAGATATATAATTTATAATTTGTTCAAGTTGTTAAAGAGTTAAAGATCACTAGTAATAGCAAGTCACATGAAACCAAAGAGGTTTGTAGCTATTGTGAATGGTTCCTCTAAGTTCAACCTAGGAAGTAACTTTGTAGAGAACAATCTTTGTTTCAGGTCTGATATATTTCTCACTGGATCTTGTTCATTGAATCTTTGTGACTATAGGCATGTATAAAGAGATTAGTACCATAAGAATTGCAGAACCAAATTAACATAACCGAGAAAGATATGCAATCTTGGATTCATGTGCAGAACTTTTGTTAGAAGTGGACCACCATGTCCTAGATATTAGGAAGAAGGAAAGTGTTTGAATCTAGAATTAGTCGGTTTCAATAAGAGTTTACAAAGTCCAATGCATAACCTTTTTTTGTGGGATCAATATGAACTTTCTCGTAAATTACTGTTGAAGTAACTCGAATGACTAAGTGAAATGTATCAGAAACCAGATGATGTAGATGTATTAAAACAGAAGCAACTTGATGTTTTTTCTTTTACTTATTATAGTTTGTGGTGCATGTTTTTTTCCGATGTGCAGTAGCAAGGGGAGTGTAATAGAACACTCTGTTTTTCCTGTGATTGTAAGGTGACTGAGAAATGTTTAGTTTCTTTATTCTGATAACAAAAAGCTAGGAAAATAGTAAACAAAAAGGGTTTATCTAGAACAGACTGATTCACATAGTTTTAAGTCTATAACTGTAGGTTTCCTCATGTGATGGCTCCTTTAGGTTTTCAAGAGCCTCGTTCTCACGAATCAAGATGTTCTTTCTGTTTTGCAGTGAGTGAAGTTCATGGACGTACATTTGGAGTATGGACACTCTTAACCTGCACACTCTGCTTTCTTTGTGCATTCAACCCTGAAAACAAACCGTTATACTTGGCTACCTTCCTTTCATTTATATACGCCTTAGGCCATTTTCTGACCGAATACCTCATCTACCAGACCATGACCATCGCAAATCTCTCAACTGTAGCCTTCTTTGCAGGTATATCTTGTGACAATCAATCATCACACGTTACATCACTCACTCTTGTATTCATTGTAGTTTTTGTAGAGTATTCATTGTATGAATGATCCTAATACTTCGTTTTCTTGTTCATCAGGCACATCGATTGTGTGGATGCTCTGGCAATGGAATTCTCTTGATCAACCACACGCCAAACTATCTTGATGTTCCACAACTTAAGTCTTTTCTTTGAAACGTCTATAAAAGTTGGTATCATCTCTGACTTTTTTGCTCTGTTCTTAAAGTTGATTCATGTTTCCTCTGTAACTTTTATGACATCTTTGATGGGGCCTTAATGAAGACTTATGAGAATACTATAAATTCATGGTTTAAGCGTTGTTTAATTGCTTTTGAGACAGAGAGTTTTGTTTAGCAGATTATGACTGCGGCAACATACATAAGCCTCTTCCATCTCCTATTTCTTTGGGTAACCGATACAACATAACATTATAGTATTAAACTGCGCAATGTCCTAAGTTTCTAGTGTTGATAATATGACAGTGATTAGTGAATTTTACACCTATGGCTCAAAATTGTCGATCATGTGTTGTATAACATCTGATCCAGCTGAATTCATCATCTTTGTTTTCACCTGTAATATATCCCAAATTTGCTTAAAAATGTTAACAAAAATTGCAATGATGATGATGATGATGACGATGATCATATTGATGATAAAGACTTGCCTGAATAGTACTATGAGCAAGAAATCTTTGAACGGTTCCTCTGAAACTAACATCAACTCGTTCCCAGCTAAGTTTTGTTAATTCTCTTATCATTTCCTCTGCAAAAAGATATTGTATTATGATGATTAGAAATCAAAATAAGAAATGAGAATTCTGATTTTCCACTAAACCAACCTTCCATATCAAAATTCTTGAACCCGTTTGAACTGGTCCTTGATTGATCTTCCTCGTGATTACTTGAAGTATTTGGTGCTTCAATGTTCACAATGTGAGGATACTTCTCATTCACTGGACCGCCTTGAAGCTGAAGTAGTCATACAGACGATGTTAAACACTATGTATGATGTTTAACACTGAAAGACTAATACCTTAGGAAGCTCGTTGTGACGTCTAATAGACGATGTACTCCACCCAACAAGGTCTAAGAACAAGAGAGATTAAGGTTTCAAATGAATGAAAATAGCTACAACAGTTCAAAGTCTAGTTTATAGTAGCGTGGGAACGAAAAGGATACGGTCAAAAGTTGTATTTGCATAAGCAATTCGTCGCTTAAAGCATCTCAGAGCAGAACTGTTAACAAAAGCAAAGGAATCGTTTGAGCTATGCAAAGTCTCAATAAGCTAAGAAAACAAGATTAGTGACGGAACTTACATAAATTTAAGATTTCTTCGATCAGTAACCATTCGGAGAAGTAATGGAGGCTTTCCATTATCACTATCAGCTAGAAAAAGATGTTTCCCTGTTTTACCAAGAAACCATGACATACGTGTGGCTAACTTCTCCAAAGTATGATGTCCACAAAACAATGGGACCTAATGCAGCCAATATGCCACAACCATCAACCAAAATGCAAGTTAATGTTCAGATACTGAGGCTTAAGAACATTAAAGATTTCAATTTGGATCTAAATATATCGATAGCAAATTCGAGTGCAAGTAACAAAACAACAAAACTGTTACTAAGTCACCTGTTTATGACCTCTTGAACCAAGGTGTGGTGTTGCAGATGTTATAAAATAGACAGGCTCCAATCCAGCAATGCTCTCTTTCGGTATCGGGATTTGATCCTTCATATCATCATTGTTTTGTGGAAGATCTTCTTGAGATTCTTTCTCATAAAGACGACCAATAGCATATCTAGCAACCAAGCCACCTAAAGAATGTCCTACAAAGGAAATCTTCTTGAGACTTGTGTGACGTTTGATCACCGATCTAACCTACACGAAAGAGATTAAAGAATGCTAATTCAGCTGAAAAACTCGAGCAGAGACAATGAAATCAAGTTCTACATGAGAGACTGAAACAAGCCTGCAAGATAAGCACATACCTCTTCAGCTAATCTTTCTCCCATAACATCAACACCATCAAATGTCTGTGTTGAGCCATTTCGTTTACTGCCTGCAATGATTTGTAAATTATTCAAAGCCATTCTCCTTAACAAGATCTAGAGTTGGATCTTCAAAGTAGAAATCACTAAAGTCAGATCAAAATCTATAAAGTCTACATCTAAACTGTGATTCGAATTCCAAAATCAATCTGTTTCACTTAAGAACTCACAGTGAACGACGAGATCTTGAGGATACTTCTTCAACATTTGCTTAGCAGCGAATCTCCAGTCCTGAGCACTGTGCACACAAAACGGAGAAATCAAAAACAGCTTGAAAATAGAACAAAATCAAGCACAAAGCAAAGGAAAACTTAAATTCATAAGAACCTGCCAATAAGACCATTGACCATGACGACTAAGTGAGTTGGCTCAGCGATTTGGCCAGGAAAATCCACAGTCAAATCGACGTTTCCACTCTCGTCTGATTCAGCTCTGAGACATCCAATCCAATACTTCTTCTTCTTCTTCTTCTTCTTGCTCGTCTCTTTATCTCCACTCTTCACGATTCCTTCGAGATCATTTCCATTACCACGCTCATCTTCCTCCAGATTCCTTAGAATCTTGCTATCTTTTTCCTCCATGGTCAAGACACAAAAAGGGAACTAGATGGAGAATTTCAACAAAAGCTCAAATGATCAAAGAGAGAGAGAGAGAGAGTTCAAGTCGTTGAATCGCCATTGACATTTCCTTCCTCGGAACATTGTACACATGTGAGATTTATCAGTCTTAATTATTCTAGAACACATCATTAAAAGAATTAATTAAGACTAAGAAACATATTAATTAAGAAACTGACAGTAATTAAGAAAATGACAATCCCAGCCCAATAAAAGCCCAATAGTTTCTGTATTATTTCGTTTAAAAAAGTCAAATAAAAATGTTGACTTTTTTTTTTTCAAGAACACAAAAAGTTATGCGGATTATCAAACCCATAACTTACGTCAGAGACCTTTCTTTCTTCCACTCTCTTCTGAAATCTTGTAGTCATGGTGATATCTCTTCTTCTCCAATCACTATCTTCCGTGACTTGCTCCGTTCATGTGTCAAACCAAATCATTTTACCATGTCTATTCTTCTGCAAGCCGCTACTGTCTCTTTACTACCTTACGCCTCCGTCAATTCGTTGAAGTTACAAGTCGGACAAGTCCAAACCCATCTCACGAAATTAGCACTTGATCGGTTCGTATACGTTAAAACATCTATTCTTGATTTGTACTTGAAGATGGGTTGTGTAATGAGTGCACGAATGTTGTTCGACGAAATGACTGAGAGAGATACAGTTGCTTGGAATGCATTAATCTGTGGGTACTCACGGAATGGTTATGAATCTAATGCGTGGCAGCTCTTTATCGTAATGCTTCAACAAGGATTTTCCCCTTCTTCAACAACACTTGTAAATTTGCTTCCTTTTTGTGGAAAATGTGGATTTGTTTCCCAAGGGAAGTCTGTTCATACTATTGCTACAAAGTGTGGCCTTGAATTGGATTCTCAAGTAAAAAATGCCCTAATCTCATTTTATTCAAAATGTCTAGAGTTGGATTCTGCAAAAGTCTTGTTTACAGAAATGAAAGACATCAAAAGTACAGTTTCTTGGAATACAATGATTGGTGCATATAGTCAAAGTGGTCTTCAAGAAGAGGCCATTAGTGTTTTCAAGGATATGTTTCATAAGAGAGTGGAAATTAGTTCAGTTACTATCATCAATCTTCTTACTGCTCATGTTACTCATGAGCCATTACATTGTCTTGTTGTTAAAGTTGGAATGGTGAGTGATAATTCTGTGATTACTTCTTTGATTTGTGCATATTCAAAGTGTGGGTATTTGGAGTCAGCAGAACGTCTTTATGCGTCCTCTACACAAGATAATATTGTTGGGTTGACTTCGATTGTTTCTAGCTACGCCGAGAAAGGAGATATGGACATGGTGGTTATGTATTTCTCTAAAATGCGACAGTTAGCTATGAAAATTGATGATGTAGCTTTGGTTGGAATTCTCCATGGATGTACAAATTCTTCCCACATCGACATAGGATTGTCGTTACATGCTTATGCGATCAAAAGTGGACTTTGCACACAAACACTGGTTGTTAATGGATTTATAACTATGTATTCTAAGTTTGATGATGTTGAGACTGTCCTGTTTTTATTTGAGCAATTGCAAGAGACTCCTTTAATTAGCTGGAACTCAGTGATATCTGGATGTGTACAATCTGGAAGGGCAAACACAGCCTTTGAAATCTTCTATAAGATGAAGTTAATTGGTGAACCTATGCCTGATGCTATTACAATAGCAAGTTTATTTGCTGGTTGCTCACAGCTTTGTTGCTTACATTTAGGGAAGCAACTTCATGGTTATACTCTTAGAAACAATTTCGAAATGGAGAACTTTGTTACCACTGCTCTTATAGACATGTATTCCAAATGCGGAAATGTAACATTAGCAGAAACTGTGTTCAAGAGCATAAAAGCTCCGTGTACAGCAACATGGAACTCAATGATATCAGGATACAGCTTATCAGGGTTACAAAGTCGAGCACTTTCTTGTTACTTAGAAATGCGGAAGCAAGGATCTAAACCAGACAAGATCACATTTTTAGGGGTTTTGTCAGCATGTAACCATGGAGGTCTTGTAGATGAAGGAAAAGTATATTTTAAGGCAATGATGAAGGAGTTTGAAATATCACCAAGTTTACATCATTATGCACTTATGGTTGGTTTGTTGGGGCGAGGATGTTTGTTTAGTGAGGCATTGATATTAATTTGGGAGATGAATATAAAGCCAGATTCAGCAGTATGGGGTGCTTTGCTTAGTGCTTGTATTGTGAACACAGAGATGGAGCTTGGAGAATATGTAGCTAAGAAAATGTTTATGTTAGATTACAGAAATGGAGGCTTATATGTATTGATGTCAAACTTATATGCATCAGAAGCAATGTGGGATGATGTAGTCAGAATCAGGAAGATGATGAAACATAATAATGGCTATGATGGTTATTTGGGAGTTAGTCAAATAGAATAATGCAAGCCCGGCCCAATGAAAGCCCAATAGTTTCTCTAATGTTTCGTTTGGAAGAGTCAACCCAAAAGGTTGACTTTTTATTTTTCTTATCGACAACACAAACTTCGAAAACAAGACAAGGATCAAAATCAAATGTATTGAAAGAGAAACAGAGTCTGACGAGATTGTTCTTAAACCTTTCTTCTCTAAAGTCTCACTGATTGATGTTTGTTGGACTTCACCTTCAACTAATAACGTCCTTCTTTCTTCTCGCTCCTCTCTTCTCTTCTCTGTCACTCAAAGGTGAGATTTTTAATTGGATTTGTTTTCTGGGTTGACCCGTCTCGTGTTTCATCATCAAGATTTGATTTTGATGATATCAGTACAGGCCAAGCTCATGGCGGATTCTAACATTGTTATGAACGGTGACTTCTCTGCTGGGATTGAATCTTGGTACCCAAATGGATGTGAAGCATTTGTTGTTTCATCTGACCCGTTTAGCTCTGATTCATCGAGCGGTGGTTATGCCGTTGTTACTAATAGGACAGAAACTTGGCAAGGACTTGAACAAGACATCACAACTCAGGTTTCTCCTGGTATTACATATAATGTATCAGCTTGTGTTGGTGTCTCTGGTTCTTTCCATGAATCATCTGAGGTTCTTGCCACTGTGAAACTCGAGCATGAAGATTCGCCTACTGAGTATTTGTTTGTTGGAAAGTATGGTTTGATTTTGATAGTTATTATCTTTGGAATTTGATAAGACTCTTGTATAGATTGCTGATGAGTTGAAACTTACCTGTAGAGCATATGCCTCAAGAGACAAATGGGTTGATCTAGAAGGAACGTTCTCGATATCGAATATGCCTGATCGTGTTGTTCTCTATTTAGAAGGTCCATCTCCAGGGAAAGATCTCCTTATACGCTCAGTTATAGTTAGATCCTTCACTGCAAGTGACTTTCAGGTAACTTCCATGGCTTTCTTTACCAGCCAAGGACTCCTATAGAACAATGTGGTTATAACAGCACATGTTTTAACATTTGCAGGAAACCGAACAATACAAAGAAGCTTCCATATTTTCTCCTGCTTTGAATATCATTAAGAACCATGACTTCTCTGATGGGTTGTATCCTTGGAATCCCAACAATTGTGATTCATTTGTTGTTAGTAGCGACAACTTAGAATCATATGCGGTTGTTAATAACCGGAACGAAACATGGCAAGGACTGGAACAAGATATTACAGACAGAGTTTCTCCTGGTTATTCATATAAAGTCTCTGCTAGTGTTAGTGTATCAGGACCTGTTCAAGGATCAGTGGAGGTCTTGGCTACTTTGAGGTTAGAGCATGAAAGCTCAGCAACCGAATTTCAACTCATTGGAAAGTAATGGAACCACTGATTTCTTTGTGATATGTAGTCAAGAAGACTCATAAATGTAGACATTGATAATGTTTTTATCTGCAGAACTTATGCTTCGAAAGATATTTGGAGACTCCTGGAAGGCAATTTCAAATTATCGGGAAGACCTGACCGTGTTGTATTCTTCTTGGAAGGGGCACCTCCTGGGATAGACCTTCTTATCAAATCAGTCACTATCCATTGCGAAAGCGATAACCAGTTTGAGGTAACTGACATTTGCGGAACTGTTTTGCATGATAAAATATATGATTTATAACATAGTTTCTTCAGTTTTCCTTTGTGAGATCTTAAGAAGCTGCGTTTAGTTGATATATTTCCTTGTTTGCCTTATTATATGCAGAGAAGCCGAGATCTCTGCTCAGCTCCTAAAGCTAATCATCCCATCTTCTTGAATTCAAGTTTTTCTGATGGCCTCAATCATTGGTCTGGAAGAGGATGCAATCTTATGTTACACGAGTCTCTAGCTGATGGGAGGATATTACCACATTCTGGAACATGTTTTGCGTCTGCAACAGAGCGTACACATAAGTGGAGCGGAATTGAGCAGGATATTACAGATAGAGTCCAGAGAAAACTCATTTATGAAGCATCTTCTGTTGTTCGACTATCCCATAGCCATCACACCGTACAAGCCACTTTGTACGTTCAGTACACTGACCAACGTGAAGAGTACATAGGCATTTCAAGGTGAGCTTTGAAACTGACCTTTTTCTTGTTCGAAATATAGCATCTGATCAAACAATATTGAAGAAACTTTGTTGCTTTTTTTTTTAAAGTGTTCAGGCGAACCACGATGATTGGGTAAAGTTGAAAGGGAAGTTCCTCTTAAATGGATCTCCAGCTAGAGCAGTTGTTTACATCGAAGGACCCCCACCAGGGATCGATGTTTTTGTCGATCATTTCTTTGTAAAGCCTGCAGAGAAAGATCCTCCTTCAAGACGACCATATATCGAGGTTCTACTCTTGCTTTTTAACATTTGCCTTCTTCTTATGTATTATGAATCATAAATTGTTTTCAATTTTTCTACAGAGTCATGCTTTTGGGATGAACATAGTTTCGAATAGCCATTTGAGCGATGGAACAGTCGAAGGTTGGTTCCCTCTTGGAGACTGCCATTTAACAGTTGGAGAAGGCGCTCCTAGAATACTACCTCCGTTAGCGAGATGCACACTTAGAACAACACATGAGTATCTATCTGGACGATATGTGCTTGCAACAAACCGAAGTGGAACATGGATGGGTCCTGCTCAAATAATAACTGATCAAGTGAAGCTGTTTTTAACATACCAAGTCTCAGCTTGGGTTAAGATTTGCTCAGAAGGACTAACTTGTCCACAAGACGTGAATATCGCACTTAGTGTTGATGGTAAATGGGTTAATGGAGGAAAAGTCGAGGTCCGTGATGGTGATTGGCATGAAGTTGTCGGTTCATTTAGAATCGAGAAGCAAGCAAAAGAAGTAATGCTTCATGTGCAGGGTCCGGCTTCTGGTGTTGATCTTATGGTTTCAGGTCTTCAGATTTTCGCTGTTGATCATAAGGCGCGGTTGAGTTATCTTAAAGGACAAGCTGATGTGGTAACTTACGAAACATTTTACTCTGTTACAGCCTCAAATATGTACCAATTCGGTTTCTCTGTTATGCAGGTTCGTAAGCGTGATGTTCGCCTCAAATTCTCGGGTTTAGATCCAAGTGAAATGTCTGGTGCAACGGTTAAAATCAGACAGAAGCGTAATAGTTTCCCACTCGGGTCATGCATTAGCCGGAGCA
>OVAV01003028.1:0-10374 GCA_900406375.1 Iberis amara
CCTAGCCTTATCACTAACCACTCTAAACTCAACCGAAGACCAAACACAACCAGGCACGCAAGGGGAACACGCACCTTATCCGTCAGATCTGGGTCCGGGCTAACTAAGCAGGCGACCAACCAGACCCACATCAGAGAAACCGCTTACCCCTTCGAGACCCAGAGACTGCAGGCTTGCCGAGGACATAGAGGGAAACTGCAAGGAACCGGCGAAGGACATAGGAGCAGCCCACCGACACACAAAAGAAAGAAAATAGACGGTTGAGCCTGGCCAAAACCAAACCTGCTTACGCCGGACCATCACTGCTGAGAGATACCCGCACCCGAGAAACCGCCACACCAGAGCCACAACCACCGCCTCCGCACGAGAGACGCACCAGCGAAGACAGGTCGGAAGGAAGACCACCGATTAGAACCGAGACGACTCCTAAAGACGAAAGAAAAGAAGGCGAAAAACACATAGAGGGAGACGGCAACCGGCCGATGCCAGCGCCGCCGCCTGACGGCAAAAGCTTCTTAGGGTTTCTCGTAAGATGTGCCCGAGAGAAGAAAGGGGTGTCTCACACATCACAATCATTATTCATTAGGCCATTTAATCAATGTTGAATGGATATCTTTGATAAAAAAAAATTAAAGAGAAAAATTAAAACGGGAGCACAAGAGAATAATTTTGAGTGGCGAGGGGCAAATAAGAAATTGGCCCTTTCTCTACGCCTTCCTCAGCAAATTTTCTTCTGTTCTGTGTCTATAAGATTTTCAGGAGAGAGGAGACAGCATTTTACTATAAAGTGTAGGTCGAGATCTCGGGGATTCATCCCAATATATTGTAGATTAGAAAGAAGTAGACCCTTTTTAAATTATTTAGGGTAACTTTTTCTGGGAATCCAAGTTGAATCGATTGGATTAGAGAAAAATCATTTTGTTCAAGGTATTGGGTTCTGTTGAAATAGAGGCTAGGGTTTTGTTTAGTTTGTGTTGTTAAATGGATAAGAAGAAGGTCGCCGTTCCACTAGTTTGCCATGGACATTCAAGACCTGTTGTTGATTTGTTCTACAGTCCAATTACCCCTGATGGTTTCTTTCTCATCAGCGCCAGCAAAGGTACATACTTTTGATTTTAAAACTATGATCAATTTTAGTACTTCCACATTTGATACCTAGAAGAAGTATTAGATTGTGCCTCTTAAGTTACAACAGCTGTACAAATTCCTCCTAATGTCTCTCACATAAATGGATTTTGTTTTTTGTTTTGTTTTGTGGTAAGAGCTAAACATTCCTCTTTTCTGCTTACTGTGGTTTTCACATGCTTTAATTACTTTTATTAGTTTTCATTTACTTGTAAAATTGTTTGTGAGCAATAGTTTGAGTATATGAGGGTGATCATACCTTGATTTTGTAGATTCGCATCCAATGTTGAGAAATGGGGAAAATGGAGACTGGATTGGTACATTTGAAGGGCATAAAGGTGCAGTGTGGAGTTCTTGTTTGGATAACAATGCATTACGTGCTGCATCTGCTTCAGCGGATTTTTCAGCGTATGTGATTGATTTCTTAAGTGAACATATATACCTCATTACTCGATACTCATCCATGTATTTTCTTTATTCGTCCAGGAAACTTTGGGATGCGTTAACAGGGGATGTCTTACATTCTTTTGAGCACAAGCATATTGTTCGAGCATGTGCCTTCTCTGAGGTGCGTTCAAATATATGTTCTTTTTTTGGTCAATGCAAGTTTTAGTTGTACTGGCTACTGGGCTTGTTAAATTAAGTTATACTGTATTGGACTACTCATAGACATTTTTGTTTGTTCGTGGTTCTCTGTTGTTCATATTTTGTGCATTAGTCACTAACTGATATCAAAGATCCTGCATCTCTCTAACATTTTTTTCTTTCTCCAGGATACACAGTCCTTGCTCACAGGAGGATTTGAGAAAATCCTTCGTGTTTTTGACTTGAATCGATTGGATGCACCTCCTACAGAATTTGATAAATCTCCTGGTTCTATCAGAACTCTTACATGGCTTCACAGTGACCAAACAATATTAAGTTCTTGTACCGATATAGGCGGTGTAAGGTATAAACTTAACAAGCCACAAACTTAATACAGATTGCTTTATTGTCTACTTCTAACTGTAACTGTAATGTTTTACAGGTTATGGGATGTGAGGAGTGGGAAAATTGTCCAGACATTAGAAACTAAGTCTCCTGTCACCAGTGCTGAAGTGAGTCAAGATGGACGGTATATAGTAACCGCTGATGGGTCAACAGTTAAATTCTGGGACGCAAACCAGTAAGTTCTTATTCTCATTCCTGGAAGAGAATCTGATCCTTTTTTAAGAACCTTGTGTATTTTTCTAATGATTTGTTTTCTAAAGTTATGGACTAGTGAAGAGTTACGATATGCCGTGCAATATTGAATCTGCGTCGCTAGAGCCAAAGTCAGGTGAAAAGTTTGTTGCGGGTGGAGAGGATATGTGGGTTAGGGTTTTTGATTTCTACACTGGCGAGGAGATTGGTGAGTGACTCTCAAAACATTTTAAGGTAATCTTTGTCTGAGGGGTTTGGATTCTGATAGTGTAATCTTTGTCTGAACATAGGATGCAACAAGGGACATCATGGTCCAGTACATTGCGTAAGGTTTGCTCCCACGGGTGAGTCATATGCATCGGGATCTGAAGACGGGACAATCAGAATCTGGCAAACGAATCCTGCTGCGAATCACGAAGAGAATGAATCAAGTTCGAGGAGAGTGAAGCAGCAGAGTGTGGATGAAGTTTCTAAGAAGATTGAAGGCTTTCACATCAACAGCAAACCCACAGAGAAACCATCTGATGGTTAAAGCCTTTACTATATTGGTTTTAAGTCTTTGTGTACTGTTTTGTTTCGAGTCTCAATACATACAGACGGAAGAAAATATCAAACAAGTATCTTCTGGTGAATTTATTATACAAAACTACCAAGACGATTTTGTGATTTATTACTCTGAACGTCACTTATGGTTGGGATTGGGCCTTTTTTTTTTAGCTATAGAGGAACTGTAATTAGTGTTGGATTTGAGGGGTAAAATCGTCAACACGTGTTTTATATCGATCTCTCTCTGAACTCTGAATCTCTTCTTTCTCTTTTTTTTCTTTTTTTTTTTTAATCTCCTTCGATCTCCATTCCGTCTCACTCTGTGCGTCTCTGTGAGAATAATTTGGCGGGAAAATGTCGGGGAAAGGAGCGAAAGGGTTGATTATGGGAAAACCTAGCGGTAGCGAGAAGGATAAGGACAAGAAGAAGCCAATCACTCGTTCTTCTCGAGCTGGCCTACAGGTATGTCTCTCTCCGTAAATATAATGGCTTGTAGCTGTGTATAAATGTATGTTTCTTTGGGATCGAGCTGGTCTTATATGCTAGCAAGCAACAATAAGTAGATCGCGACGAGAGTCCGAGGTAGATGATGACATTAGCTATGGGATAAGGACGTTGGGATACGAGATGTTATCCTATTGTGTTATTTATTGGAGATTTTTAAAATATTTTATTTCTCTTCGTCGTGTTTGGTCTTTCCCCATTTTTGCTGTTCGTAGCAGCTCTTAGCTCCTCTATCTTTCTAATTCGGAGGTTTTCTGTAGAAATCTTATGCGGTATATGGTTTGTTGCAAAGAATGCCAATGGAGATTTACGTTTTTCTTCTAGGTATTGTCATGGTTATGCTATTTCGAGAGTAATTTATAGCTGTAACAGCGACAAAAAGCTAATGTTATTCATCATTGTGTGTATCTTTGAACTTTTTTTGTTGTTGTTGAAGCTGTGAGGTTTCTCTGTGGTTGGTTCTTTCAAACTCTTGATTCGTAATGATTAATGTATGTTCATCTTTTTCCATTTTCCTGGCAGTTCCCAGTAGGTAGAGTGCATCGACTTTTGAAATCTCGGTCTACTGCTCATGGAAGGGTTGGAGCAACTGCAGCTGTTTATACAGCAGCCATATTGGAGTATCTGACTGCAGAAGTTTTGGAATTGGCTGGTAACGCAAGCAAGGATCTCAAAGTGAAACGTATCTCACCACGCCATTTGCAGCTTGCCATTCGTGGTGATGAGGAGCTTGATACTCTTATCAAAGGAACTATAGCTGGTGGTGGAGTCATCCCTCACATCCACAAGTCTCTCATCAACAAATCCGGCAAGGAATAGTTTTTTTTTTTGCGTTTCTGTTTCCAAGTATTCCAAGAGTCATGTTCGATAAGATGCTAGAGCGTTCTTTAGGATCATTTGCTATTGTTCAATTGGTGTACCTGAGTGTTAGAGATTCGAGCCTGCTTATCTATCTTTATGGATTTGTACTCGATAATTATCCAAAAACTATTCTGACTACCTTCTGGTTTGTTTGTATCAAAGTAACAGATTCTCGCTGGAGAAGCTTGAAAGCAAATTCATGGGTAAGGATGTGTATTTTCACTCGTATATACATGTTGTCATGATGCATAAGAAAAAGAACAGGTTACGTTTAAGAAACTTGAGCAGAAAATATATACTTGGCTTAGTTGAATGCGGAAGCTACACCTTGTGCAGATTGCATCCTGAGGTAACGCTCCTGTAGCAAATCTGGTTCTAGTTTTGATCCCTTTAGTAAAATACAAGTGCCTGATTTACTGTGATGAATGAACTACGGAAATTCATATTCTTGTGTACAGCTGCTGATCTCTTGCAGTTGTTGTTTCATCAAATTCTTTTTTTTTCCAGATGCTTTACGTTTCATGTAGTTTTAGGTGTTTGGTAGTTTGGGTATAAGTCTGCAAATGAAGGAAGTGAGAGCGGAAACAAGTGTTGTAGGACACTCCTCGTGTGGCAGATGGCCACATCCAGATATCTCTACTAATCTCTGTGCGCCCCCACATAAATACTTAAAAGAGTCAGATCAAAAAGAGCGGAAACTAAGTTATGAACGTCTTGGTGAGGGGATGCGTAACTTACAGAGTTGGTTAGTTTTGAAGCCATAACTTGTGAGGATTTCAAGGGAACAAGCACATCCTCAGCTCCGGCAACTACTAAAACCGGAAGATCTCCCATGGATTGTAAGAGAGCTGATGCAATATGAGGTGAAAGTATCATCTCATATGATAACTTGCTTATCTCATTGAGTGCTTCATCCCAAGCTTCTAAACATAGAGGAGCCTGAAATGTTTTATACAATAGAAAGGAATTAAGTAAAGGTAATTGCTTTATGTATGGTTATAAAGTGAAAGTAGTGATTACCTTGTAGAGCATTATGACATCAGTGGTTAACTTGGTGGTGTCACGCCATGCATGCCGGTTCACCAGTTGGGTTATTTCGGTTCGCAACAAAGGGCGGACCAAGTGCTTCTTCCGGAGCGAAGTGTGAAGAAGTATCCTTGCAAAGGCAGGAACTACTTCTCTTGATAAGCTAACGTTTATCAAAACCGCCCCTTTGATTGTGATCTGTAAGCAACAAGGGTATTATTGGTGGCAAGTAACGTACCAAATCCATAAGCTTCTAAAGATAATATGTTCGTACATTGCATTTGAAGGTAGATGTCTGTATTTTTTCAGCGGCCTTGAGAGCAAGCAAACCACCATCATCGTGGCCAACGAGCACCACTGAAGAAAACCCCATCTCAGAGCAAAACGCAAGTAGTAGATCGACCTGTAAAATTGAATATATCAAAAAGAGATGGAAGACTAAGAAGCTTTCACAAGGCAATGTCTTAAAAAAAACCTACCTGGCTTTCAAGCTTGTAAGGGTTAGATAGATTTCTTGCCTCCCAGTCTTTCCGGGTAAGCCTAGAGGTCAATCCCCAACCAGGCCGGTCATATGCAACGACTTTGCAACCGAGTTGAAGAGACAATTCTCTCATTACATGCCTCCATGAGAAGACTCCTCCTCCAAATCCATGGACTAGAACTATACCAAAACTCCCATTTCTCTCCACACTATCCCCAAGATTCGTATGATTCATATCATCCTTATTGAACAAGCTAATGGGTGTAGTTTGGTAACCTGCTAACAGAGGATCATATAAAGACGACCTATCAGGTTGAATGGTGTAGCTACGATGCAACTGGTTGCTTTGAGTTTGAGAGATTAAGTTTGACATCTGCTTGTCTAGTAGTCTGAGCCTTCTTGCATTCACTTCCGCTGCAGAATCTCTTACAGTACTGAAGGAAGTATGAGGAGGATCAATAGACTGCTTGTAATGGACGCTCAAGCCCTGGATCGCGATGAATAAACTGTCTGCATTTGCAAGCAGTCTTGGTTGTAGCTCTTCTCTGTCCAAAGATGGTCCCCTGAAAGAGTTTTGTCTGAATTCACCAGCATAGGTTAAGATTTTGCAGTTTGATCGAGTGAGAGATTGACGATGAGCCTTCTTGTAACCCGAGAAACCGGATTTACATGAGAGAACCTGCAATACCATAGAAATGAGTGACCTTTCCAACCACAGATAAGGTAATAAATGAGCCATATCTTACAGCTTCCTGATCAATTTTGTGGTACATGAGCTTCCTTCTAGCTCCACAGCTGGTTCGATAAGCTACTACGACATGAGCTAAACCGAAAATGGCAGATGATAGTAACAGAATTGGCATTCCCCATGAAGTCTTGAGGTGATAGACCTTTGCTCTTTTCACCTCAGTCTCAAGATGAGAATTGACAGTGAAAATACAAGTTTTAACCAAAAGGAGAAAAGTCCCTCCAAAGGAAGATAACACCACCGTTTCAAGATAAATGCCATAAGCTAATCTTGTGTCTTCACAGACCCAAGAGAGACCTGTTTCCATCATCAACATTAATGGAAATCAAATCACCAATATCAAAGTAATAGCACATTTGTTTGAGAAATTGAGAACGAGTTCGTACAAATAATGGCAAGAGATCTAAGGAGCGAGACGAGTGGTACATCAATGAAAGAGCTCTTGAAATTATACAGGCGAAAATGTTCTGAAGCAGAGTGGCACGTGAGGCACGTGATGCTGGATACGATAAGACAAGCAACCACCACATCAGCCACCGTGATCAGTATTGGCAACGACGAAGCTAGCAGAGACGCCGTCATTGCCGCCACAAAGAACACTGTCCGTACACATCTCCGTGCTTTCTCCGCCACAATCCACGACTTCCACGCTGCCATTTTTTTCTCAATCAAATTTACAAAAAAAATGCAACTTAGTACTAAAGGAGGCTTATTGTTGGAAATTCGCCTGAATCATGACGGTTTATTGACGGCTGCAGCGGAGAAGCGCCGTCGAGCATTCTCCGGATACGATAGAAGTTTATCGTCGGAAGGCGATTTGGCGACCAAATTTTGAAACTCAGGAAAAATGTTTTAGATTGTTATGATATAGTTAGCTCGTTAACAGATGGTTTAGTAAATTCTTGGTTTTTATAGAAACGTTCAAAAAAAAAGAAAGAAATATTGGTATAGAAATATATATTTCGTATAAAATATTAGAATGAGTTGTAAGATATGAGTGGGAAAAACTTAAATGATTAATGGACCAAAAGACAGCAAATGATAGTGTTTTGAGGAAAGAATAGCACAAAGAAGCATGTGAACGTTATATTCACTCTAATATTCTTCCAGCTAATCTTCTTCTGTCTTTGTTTCCTCTCGAGTCACCTTAATCTCTTTTATTCATCTTTTTCTGTTTTAAATCATTTTCATCAATTTTTTTTGAAAAGAATCAATCATGCAGTGCGGTTGTTACAATATAAGTGTAATTTTTTCGAATGTATAAATATTATTAAAGGAAAATTATTCTTATAAATATTTGTGTTCTGAAATAAAAGAGAAAATGCTAGAGAGAAAAAGATTTTTTTTGTAATATAAGAGAAGAAGGGATGAATTTACAACAAATGAATTCAATTGCGCATAATCGTGCAAATGATAGTGAACTTTACCCAAAATTATATTCACACGCATTGCCGTTGTCATTACTTTTCATTGTGTCATTGTTTCATAAATTTTCTTGTTTTACTTATTGATTTTCTTTGTAGGGAGGAGGCATAACACCACAGTCGCAAGTAGAACCATCATAAGGACACTAACTCAGGACAACAATTACAAGGACATCACCCACAAGGAATCCACTCATATGATTCACAAGCTTGAAGTCCATGTTTTTAAAATTAGTTATGTTTGTGTTTTTGGATTTATTTATGTCTGAAGAACGTAATGTTCTTTTTATCTTTTGTCATGTTCTCAAATTTAGTCACGTTTGTGTTTGAACAATGTTGTTTTTAAAAAAAATGAATTTTGAGTCATGTTTCTATGACTTATTGTATCAACATTTGAATGTTTATGACTTTGTTTAAACATGTTCAACTCACAAAAGTAACTCTACTTCTAATATAACAAGAGCTCGAAAAAATAAAAACACTTTCATTCAAACACATTAAAAATCAATACAAGTCATCAAAAAACAACACTCTCAAGCACACTTAATTTTAGTTAGCTAAATGCTATAAAACATAATGTCTACACGACTAACATTGTCAAGAAGATACACAATAGCAAGATGTACACCAGTACACTTGATTATGACATTGGACTTTAACATTTCCTTTTTTATCAGTAATCTTCTTTTGCTCTGCACACTTCATCTCCTGAACCTCAAACTTCACATATCCCAATTCAGCTTGAATGATTTCAAAATTTATATGGTGCATCCTCAACCTCTTCTGAATAGCTTTTTCCACTCACTTACAAGTGATCCTACATGAGAGGACAAGATATGTTAACTAAGTCTAATTAGTCTCATTAAGTTCAATACACCACGTACTTATATCTCACTTGGATTCATATCGGAAAAAATGTCGACCAGGATTATCTTGAGTCTTTGATGTAAACATCTTGACAACATAACCACACGCACACTTGGTTGGAATACCACGAGTTCCAGACATTGTTTATGAGGTTAATTTTTTGAAGTTAGAACTTAATTATTTTTTTCTTCAATGCCACATCATGAGACATGGTTTCACTAAATCGTGTCAAATCTTCATACTTTTGCCATCTATGCTTTCAAATTAGTGGAACACTATGACCGAAATGAAGGCAATATAACCAGTTACATGAAGAAATGATGATTCAGTTGAGATCATGTTGAAGATCGTGGAGACAAGAAGAAAAAATTAAGTTGAATGAGGTGCATGTAGGGTTCGTAAACTTGATTTGGAAAATTTTGTGCTGATTTTTGTTAAGTTTTTTCTGTTCATCAAGATGACACATTAAACGGTGGTTACTATTATGTTTAACGGAGTTAAACTAAATTAATATCTGACTAATCTCATGTCTAATATAGATAAGACAACACAAATGTATGTTTAAAATGGTATACGTCTAATAGTTGATATTTTAAATGAATCACTTACAAATTCAAGATTTAAAGTTCCTACATTTGAAACCTCAACTTTTCTACTTTTTTCCCTATATAAAACTATTCATAGTGGTTTGGCGTGTTAGACCATGTCCATTGAGGTGTCTTAATAGTTTCTTAAGTGTATTTTGCTTGTATTTAGAGGCAAAAATAAATAATTTAATTAGCTTAATACAAGAATCGAGTTTTAATTAAGTATTTTAATATCAGTTAAGAAACGCAGGCGTGTCGCTTCCCGATTGGCTCGGTGGTTTTACCATTTTTTTTCTTCTGTTTTCTCATTTGTCGAAAACGAGAAGAAAAAAACCTAATTCTCGCGTATTGACGGCGACGATGAAGTTGATGAAGATATTCCGGCCAAATTCGCGGTGAAATCGTCGTAGGAGACAAGGCTTGAGATGGCGAGGTAGAGTTTTGAACCGAATCGACTCGATTGGAGAAGTAAGCAGTTCATGGTAAAAACAAGATTGGAGAAGTAAGCAGTTCATGGTAATGATTGTTAAGTTGATGAAATCAGAAAAATTGTATGCTTCTCAAGGAGGGCCTATCATACTCTCTCAGGTTTACATTTCATTTTTAGAGTATGTTTCCTTCGAAGTTGTTTTTACTGATTTCAAAATTATGAGAGAAACAGATTGAGAACAAGTATGGAATGGTAGCTAGAGCGTTTAGACAAGAAGGGAAATCATATGTCAAATGGGCTGCACAGATGGCAGTAGAGCTTGAGGCAGGAGTCCCATGGGTCATGTGCAAGCAAGATGATGTCCCTGATCCTGTGGTTTGTTTATATGCTTTTCATGTGATTTTGGTTCATCTAGCTTCTTTTGCCTCTTAACATTGTTATTTTGTTGTTTTTATGATGAACCAGATTAATGCTTGCAATGGGATGCAATGTGGAGAAACATTAAAGGACCCAATTCTCCAAACAAACCTGCAATATCGACTGAGAACTAGACGAGTTTGTATGATCTCCATTCACATTCATTATATTGCTGC
>OVAV01003032.1:0-10367 GCA_900406375.1 Iberis amara
AATTAATTAATGTATTAAAATTCGTAGGGGTATTTTAGGCATTAAAAAGAGTCAAAATCAACAATTAAGAAAAAGTACCTAATCTTCAAATTAATGCTAACAAAGTACCCTAAAAACAAATTATAAAACAAAAAGTACCTTGTTTACTAAAATACTCTTAAAAATATCTAATAACATAGCAAATCAAATCCTCCAAGATTGCCTATGTCTTGACACCTCAACTATTTTGACAAAATGCAACAGAATGACATATGAATAAAAAATATATAGGTTGAATAAACCAAGTAATGATGTCATGAAAATATACCTCTCATCTTTTGTAACCTGAAGATCGAATGTAAAGGAAGTACACAAAAAGGATGATAAAAAAGTAAACCAACGAACTTCAAATATTTTGAAGTTAGTACTAATCTTGAGCCAAGCTAATATACCTTTAAATCATGAGCTAACTTCAAATTTTCTTTAGGATCACCTTCTCGATGAGCTAACTTGTTCAAATCCGAGATAACAAATTCATTTTGTTTCTCATCAATTACCTAAGGAATAAGAAACAAATTTTACTCAATTCCAAAAGCCAAAGATGAACAGATTCCATCAAAAAGCTAAAAGACAAACCATTCAAAGATCAGCACATTTTCTCTCTAACCCATACTTCTCACTGAGTAGCGGCATATACTGAGATCAAATCAAAGATGCAATTAAATATTGATGCAATTCAATCTCTTCTTTCTAAGATCTCACTTTTAAGTAAAGTGCTTGCTTTTTAAGCTTAATTAATTTCAACATCAGACTACCAAATTGTGGCTAAGGCTAGAGTGAGTCGCCATTACGTAAAATTTTCATTATGATAGTAAAAATAATAAGAATTTCTTCGTGTACACATTAACCATATTGTAGTCCCTAACGCAAGTTGGATAATTCCAAATCTTACGGCAAAGAAAATCGTTAGGATAAGTTGATCTTAAAGATATAAAAGATAAAATTTACAAATAAGTAAAGCTATTAGATAAGTTTTTGTAATCCTATTAGGTTAATGAGTTTGCTTAATCTATATGAAAGAGATTTAGTTTTGAGATAATTTATAAATCAATAAAGAAAAGACGTTCTTTAAACTTTTTGAGTTCTTAAGCATTAACGACATGAATTGTTATCAGAGCTTTAGATTGAAGACACAACCACTAACTGCAAAAGTAGACCTACGAATCAAAGATGGGAGACGCAGGAGAAGTGTAGCCGAAGGCAAGAGAATTTGGACCCTCATCCATATAGTGCCTGATGTTCACATCGACAAAATATACAGTTGGGTCAATGAGAATGAGAGTTTTGATGCAAGTCCATGAGGTCTTGGATACCATAGATCCAGGCTTAGAAGATCTGAAAAAATGATATTGCAATAGCATTATTATTTCAAGCTATTCTTGAAACCCTAATCTTGCAATAAGGCGAGCAAAACACATCAAACGATATTTGGGAGGCCATTAAGTCACGCCATCTAGGAGCATATCATGTGAAAGAGGCAAGACTCCAGATATTGATGGCAGACTCTGACAAATTGACGATGAGTGATAACGATTCTGTCGATGACTTCGCGGGAAAGATATCGAGACTTGCATCAAAGCAGCTTCTTTGGGAGAACTCATAGAAGAATCGAAGTTGGTGAAGAAGTTCTTAAAAGGACTTCCAAGAAACAATTATATTCATATTGTAGCTCCACTTGAGCAAGTTCTAGACCTAAAAAAGCAGGATTTGAGGATATAGTCGGGGAGGCTAAAGGCATATGAAGAGTGTGTGGCAGAAGAAACCCAAAAGGAGGATAAAGGCACTACAAGAAAAAGTCTCATTGATAGCACACGATTTACGCTATAATATGCCTTTAACTGCATTTTCATAAACGCTATGTATGCCCAACTATCTTAGGTGGCACACTTATTATAGTGTTAAAAATAATTGTTGTTGTATATGCACACTACAATAGCGTTTAAAATTACTGCTATGTTATATCGTTTTTATTAATAGTGTTTAGTTTTGGTACTATCAAAGGTATGTTTTTACGATAGCATTAACAATTTATGTTATAATATATTGTCGTCAACAATAGCGTTGATAATGTGTGCTATGATAAACCCTAATTTATAATCGCATTATTTTATAAATGTTATAGTATACTATAAAATAAGATAGCGTTTGTGTTTCTACTATAGCTTTTGGAGGATGTTCTATGATATTTCCTCATTTACAATTGCCCTAATGTACGAATGCTATATTAACTAGAATATAAGATAGTATTGATATATGTTTGCTATCTATCCATTTTTTATAGCTTTTATTTCGTGCTATTATATTATTTAAAAAGTCAATGTATAACCGCTATTGTCTATATCTATTAATGTTGTTTTATGGAATATAATTATTTATTATGACTCATTTTTTCTAGTTGTTGTTATTGTCCATAATATATTCATGATTTAATAATAAAAAATACAATAAACCTGAGCTTCCATTAACATAAACCAAAATATCCATAAACAAACCATTTCCATCAACAAAGACTAGTTTTAGGTAAGTTTAACAAAAACAACATTGTTCAAGTACTTCAAGTCTTAAACTTAAGATTACCATGACAATTCGTAAACCAAACACTAAACAAGTTCCAATCATAGTACCAAACCATAATCAGGCCATAACTACCAAAGTAAACGAGGTGGCCATGGTGGATAACGAGGAAGAACCCGAGGCGAAAGTGGTAAAGGTAGGGTCATGGGAGATCCAATGGCCACTACCAAGGAGGAGCTAACAGAGAAAATAATCAGAAACCGAAAAGAGATCGATCTACTATGATTTTCTTTGTGTGCAACAAGGTGGGTCACTTTGCATCTATTTGTCCTGAAAGAAAACAAAACCACCAGGAAGCAAACATCAACGAGACTCAAGCAGCTAATGATGCTCTCTACGTTCCCGAGGAAGTGTTTTTGAACGAAAATAAGGTGTCACGATACGAAGACAAAGAAAAAACATGAGTATGTGGTATCTAGAAAATGGTGCAAGCAATCACATGACTGGAACAAATGATTTTTTCTCAATTTCAGATAAGAAAATAAAAGGGAAGGTGAAGTTTGGAGACAGCTCGTACGTTGACATTTGGGAAGGGGAACAATTATCTTTGTGGGGAAGACAGGAGAAAGAAAACCACTCAAAGAGATATACTACATACCCGAGGTAAAACACAATATCATAAACTTAGGACGAGCCACCGAGAATGGGTGTGAAGTGCATATAAAAGGAAGCACATTAATACTAAGAGATTCGAGTGGAAGATTGCTAGTACAAGTTTAAAGATCACCAATTCACCTTTACAAAACACCAATGGAAGTAAACTATCCTAAGTTTTTAATGTTGCAAGACGAGAAGAAGATGGTCGAAGGTTGCTAGTACAAGTTTAAAGATCACTTGGCACTTACGTCTTGGACATGTTAGCGTTGGCGTGATGAATAACATGGTCAAGAAGAAGATGGTCGAAGGCATGCGACAAGCTTTACACGAGAAGGATTTATGCGATGCTTGCTTGACAGGGAACGATAACATCATTTCAAGCAAAAGCGAATTACCGTGCTACTCAAGCTTTGGAGTTAGTACATGGAGATATGTGTGGACAAATCTCACCACCAACACCATAAAACAATCGATACGTCTTCGTGTTTATTGAAGACTTCTCCAGATATATGTCGACGATACTGCTAAGGGAAAAGAGTGAGGCATTCAATCGCGTCAAAGGATTTAAGCAGAAGATCGGAACTAACACATGTTTATCAATACAACCCTTTCAAACTGATCGAGGAAGAGAGTTTTTTTCAATAGAGTTCAATCTATTATGAAAAGTGAATGGAATCACAAGACATCTAACAGCACACCACATCAAAAATACATGGTAGAAAGAAGAAATCGAACAATACTGGAGATGACTCGGAGTATTATAAAAGCAATGAATGTACTGAATTCGTTTTGGAGAGAAATTGTGCGACACTCAACTTACCTATTAACAGAGTTCCGAAAAATGCTTTGAAAGATCAGACTCCATATGAGAGCTTCACGCTAAAGAAATTTAATGTAGATCACTTAAGGTTTTCGGTTGTGTTTCTGATGTAGGGTAGAATATCTTATTTTTTAGATTTTCTTATATTATCATATATTTCCTTTATGTTTTCTTTTATCTTTTACCTAAACTAGACATTAGTGCATGGCTTTTATATTCCTTTTGGGAATAGGTTTTATGGGTTTTATGAACACTATATATACGTGTTATTTTATTTGTGTTCGTTAGCTTTTGATTATTATAATAGTTTAGGGTTTTTGAAACTCTCTCTGTATCTCGGATAGAACCTCAGAGTTCTCAACGTGTTAAACATCGCTAAGTTTCATGAGAATTTTCAGACTAAACAAGAATCTTTGCTCAAACGTAGCTTCCGCTACATCAGTTGGTATCAGATTTTAGTTGCTTTAAATATTCAAATATATAAAGTTGGTCCTTCGTATACGCTTCGATGCCTCCGCGAAAACCTACTTCCAATGA
Source organism: Iberis amara (assembly GCA_900406375.1). Taxonomy (NCBI): domain Eukaryota; kingdom Viridiplantae; phylum Streptophyta; class Magnoliopsida; order Brassicales; family Brassicaceae; genus Iberis; species Iberis amara. The sequence continues at coordinate 4,568 of OVAV01003032.1, forward strand.
ACAACATGAAGAACTTTGCCAAACACTTGAAACATTCACCACAGGTTTACAAGACGCCTTACAACCAGCAGTTGAGAACGCTCTCAGCACAGTACTTCTTCAACAACATCCTCATCCGCAGCATCCTACAACAATGAACAACAGATGTCGGATCTTGAGTCTGACGTGGAAGAAGATATCGATAACGTCTTTGCATGACAAGTTGATGACTTACAGCAACCACGTAATCGTCATAACAACCGCAACATGCAGCAACATCGTATGGAACAACATAATAGATGGGAATCAGGATTTAAGTTGGATATTTCGGAGTTCACCGGAACACTTAGCCCTGAAAAATTTATTGACTGGTTGGGTGTAGCAGAAGAAATTTTTGAATTGAAATAAGTACCAGATGCGATGAAAGTTCCTTTAGTCGCAACACGAGTCAAGAATAGAGCTATGGCATGGTGGCAACAACTTAAAGAATCTCATCAAAGAACATAAAAATAGAAGATTGACACATGGGCACGTCTTACTAAGCACATGCGTCGTAGCTTCTTACCTTATAACTATGAACGTACTCTTTACAAAAAAATCCAGAACCTATGTCAAGGGAATCGTAGTGTGGATGAGTATGCGATTGATTATTTCCACCTCCTTGCGCGAACAACTTTATTAGAAATCTATGAACAATTGGTTTCACGTTTTCTAGGTGGTTTGAAATCTACGTTGTAGTTTCCCCTTCAACTATTCAATCATGTCTCCATGTCTGAAGCTCATCAACGAGCTGTGGCTATGGAAACACAACTTCGACAATCATGGAATTCAGGATCAACTCGTAATCATTCCTTCACAAACATCAATCACCAAAAAAACAACTCGTCTGATCCTTCCGGGTCGCGTACTCCAACACCAAAGCGTACTCAAGTTGATACTAAAGCCAATTCACAACCTCCTCGCACTGGTGCGTTATGTTGTTTGACTTGTGGCGAAACAGGTCACCGTCAAACCTCTTGTCCAACACAAAACCATAGAGGATTGTTAACCCATGATATGGATCTTGAAGTAGATAAGATCTATAATGATTCACAAGCGGACGATCCCATTATTGATGTAAATGAAGAGATTTAAGGTGATATTGGTCATAAATTGGTTCTTCGTCGCAATTGCTTAGCACCATGTCAATGGACGAATTTTGGCTATGATCAAATCTCTTTCGCACAACATGCACTATCAAGGGTCGCAATATGCAAACTAATCATCGATTCTGGTAGTTGTGCCAACGTAGTTTCTCAAGATGAGGTCACAAAGCTCAAACTTCCAACGAGTGTGCATCCTTTGCCTTACAAACTCGCATGGTTAAACAATAGTAATGAAATAGCAATCTCACAACACTCGACGGTTCCCTTTTCGATTGGAACTTATAACGACTCGGTGCTTTGTGACATTTTTCCCATGGACGCTTGTCATGTTTTGTTGGGACGTCCTTGGCAATTTGATCGTGACACAATACACATAGGGTGCAACAACACCTACAGTTTTACGGTTGAATCCCGCACTATCACCCTCTTACCTTCACGCAAAACATCGACAGACCTTTTACATGCGTCCACACTAACTCTGGCCAAATCGTTGTTGACATTGGCTAAAGCGGATTTGAAGCAGAATTGGCTCACACACCTATGATCTGTGCGCTAATATCGGTGTTGGCGTATTCGATTCCTTCCATGTCGATACCTCCAGAATTTAGCTCGCTTTTAGCTAAATTCAATGATGTTTCCCTGCGGACCTCCCACATGGCATACCTCCCTTGCGCGACATTTAGCATAACATAGACCTCGTTCCGGGTGCAGCCTTTCCCAACGGGCCGCATTAAAAGATGAGTTCTCAAGAACATGATGAGCTGCATCGTCAGGTCGAAGTTTGGCTGCACAAAGGCCATATTAGGGAAAGCTTAAGCCCCACCACATTTCCAGCCTTGTTGATCCCCAAGAAAAACAGTTCCTGTCGTATGTGTATCGATAGCCGAGCAATTAACAAGATCACTATTTGCTATCGATTCCTGATTCCTCGCCTCGACGACCTTCTAGACCAGATCGGTAAGGCTTCTATTTTTACTAAGCTGGAACTTAAGAGTAGATATCATCAGTGTGGATGTTAATATCCACAAAATAAAGTTATCTAAATATTGATGATGAATTTTTCGATTTTCGTCTTAATAAAGAACAATCACAACTCAAATTTATGACAAAACATTTGTATTGATTGATTGAATTGCTTTAAAGCCTGAGCTCGCATATAAGAGAAAAATGCTTAAGTAAAAGTCAGTAAAAAAGTCCCTCTTCTCTCTCTTTATTCTTCTATTTATACTCCTGAGTTCGGCTCCGATTCTAGCTAGGGATGTTGGACACTTCGGACTTCTGTTCCGATATTCCTGCTGCGTTTACACCTCCTCGTTCGCACGATCTTGGCATATCCCGGAAAGCTCGGAATGGTTGAGACTCGGTCGTTTCTCGCTGGGTATTCAGACATTCTTTAAATTTACTCAGGCGGAAATACTCTCTCGTATAATCGTTCTGAGGTTAACACATGCTAGGTTAAGTGGTACAATATCACTAGTTAAAGCGAAATCCTACTGAGGGGGTTTTGACACCAACAGATTAGCCCCCAGGTCTTCCAACGAGTTTGGCGAGTTGAGTAACCTTCGAAAACCCAGGTGGTGAACCGTCATCAGGATTTTAAACCTAAGGATTTTTTTTAATTATCTGAGTAGTTGGCGCATTCATTGTTGCAAAAGCGGATTTTTCGTTTTGATCAACGAAGGTTGGATCATGTACGAGGACTTGGAAATATGTTGTTGGGTTGGTTGTTTGGATACGAGTTGGTTTTCTTTGGATTTGATAAGTGGGGATCCCAACATTTTTGGTAGTTATCCCTCTTTGCATGTAAGTATCGTTCAAATTCGAAAAGGTGTCAGCGTGGCTACAAAAGGCAGTTCAGTGTTCTCGAGGCAGTTATTGTGGGAACCAAAATTCGCAATGTCCGATTTCTGTCAGTTATGGAAGAGATCCCGAGTTCAACGCGAAAAGATCAGAACACGATAATTATAGAATACGAATACGAAATTAAAAGTACGAAAGAGGGCGAAAGAATTCTTATTCTGAATCTCGTGAGCGTGTTACAATCAAGTGGTAGCCTCATCCGTAAGAACAGTCGGCGAGTACCATAGAATTGACAACAAAGACTATGAATAACCTAATTGAGTCGCATCTCACTAACAAGAACGGAAAAAAGTCTAAAATCCCTAAGTATTTCGGTGTGGAGAATTGAACGTGTGTTGAACGTGAATTCAACGTGTCCCTGGTCTTCCTCTTCATCTCTCTTATATAGGCTTCAGGTTCGGTCCGTCTTCCTTTTCCGTCTTCCGTTCTTTCACGGAAACGTTCCTTTTTTCCAGTTTATTCTTCTGCGGAAATCTTCCTTTTCTGGATTTCTTCCATTTCTTCATGGCTTGCAGGACAAGTCACAACCGTCATTTTGCTTGAAGCCGAGTTTGAAAATCTCAAAAGCAAAGAAGAAGCTTGAGATTGACGCCACAAAGTATAGAAGAACCATATGATGTTTGCGGTATCTTCTTCATACAAGACCAGATTATGCAGTAAGAGTACTAAGTCAATACATGCAAAGTCCAAGAAAACCTCATGGAAAAGCAATCAAGCATGTATTAAAGTATGTACGAGGAACTACGAACTTAGGTTTGTTCTTCAAAAGAGATGGATCAAAGAAAATGATTAGATATAGCGATAGTAGTCACAATATCAATATTGACGATGGAAGAAGTGCGTCGGGTCACATGTTCTATTATGGTTCGTCACCATTCACTTGGACGTAACAGAAGCACCCAACCATTTCTTTTTCTTCGTGTGAAGTTGAGTTTATGGCAGCTACAGAAGCATCGAAACAAGCAATATGGCTTATGGAATTGTTGTGAGAAGTTCTAAGACAAGATGAGAAGATCATGCTTAGGATCGACAACAATCAGTTATTGCCTTAACAAAGAACCCGATGTTTCATGTTAGAAGATATTATCTCGAAGTATCCCTTCATCCAAGAGTGTGTAGAGAATGGCCAAATCAAAGTAGAGCAAGTACCAAGTGTAAAGCAAAAGGCAAATATTCTTACTAAGCCATTATCAAGGATCAAGTTCAGAGAGATGAGGAACCAAGTCGGAGTTTGCTTGATCGAGATTTCCAAAGTTAAAGTTGGAATTACGTGGGAGAATGACGGATAATTCCAAATCTTACGGCAAAAAGATATCTTTAGGATAAAGATATAAAAGATAAAGTTTACAAATAAAGAAATCTATTAGATAATTTTTGTAATCCTATTAGGTTAAGGAGTTTGCTTAATATATATAAAGGATCTAGAGAGTTGTTCCATAAGACTTTTATAGAGATTTAGTTTTGAGAGAGTTTCTAAATCAATATAGAAAAGAGGTTCTTTAAACTTTCGAGTTTTTAAACATTAACAACTTGAAATCTTGTTGTTTATATCTATGCTTGCTACACTCAGTGGCGGACGGAGAGCAAAAAATATGGAGCATGTGCACCCATTGCTACACTCAGTGGCGGACGGAGAGCAAAAAATATGGAGCATGTGCACCCAACTAAACTTTTTTTATTTAAATAATTAGAGAAATATTTAGGTGCCCTCAATTAAGTACATTCTTGGATCCGCCCCTGGCTACACTATGTTTGATCTCTTGCGTACGAACAAGCATACTATGAAATCAAACACGTATGTAATCGCTTATTCGTTGCGGCGGTTGAAACACGAACAAAACCGATTTACATTTCTACAAACAAATGGGGTTTAGAGTGATGAACATTAGATTTTGCATTGCTGTCACCTAACCCAAACGCAATTGCTAAACTTAAATGTATCTAGAGTCCATGTTTATTGAGACAAGAAGTCCAAACTCGAAACAAACAAAAAAATGTACAATTTGTTAAAGAAGAGAGCATTTTCTCTTACTTCCTCCTAATTAACAAACCATCAAAGCTTAAATACTAAAGAAACCAAACGAACTATGGTTTCTAAAATTACATATAACTCTTAGCTGATGTTCTTGAGTCAGGTTGAATAATCGTAGGAACTAGGAGTGGTCTTTGCAACATCCTGATGTGAGATAAGTCAAATAAAGATACTTAAAAATAGAGACTAAAATCATTACCATTTCCCCAAGATCTTGAATTAACTTAGGCCTTAATTGGTAGAATATTATGTTTCATGCTCATCCAATCCTCTTTAATTAAAAAATTCTTTAGATGAGCATTTAGCATATATTTATATTCCCAACTGCTTCTCACTTTTATGTTAAAATATTATAAAAATAACAAAAATAAAATTATAAAATTAATTTATCTATTAGGTAACATCAAAAATATATTTATATTCATTCTTGATTTTAAATTACTATATACAGTTATATTTTGTTTTATTACTTTTAAAATTTATAAAATAATTATTTAAATATCATAAAAACCTTACGATACTAATATTATGTTCATGTTTTAACTAAATATATATATATTTAAATTACTATTTACTGTTAATTTATTTATTCCATTTAAAAAAATTAAGATAAATAATTTATGTATGAAAAAACTTACGAAATAAAATTATATAAATTTTTATTTTTTTATAATAATAAAGAATTATTATACTAATTTTATATTAATATTTTTCAATCAATATTTAAATATAAATATATATATATATATATATATATATTTATTTTAATATTACTACTTACTAT
>OVAV01003033.1:0-10363 GCA_900406375.1 Iberis amara
GACTCGAGCAAGACGATGTATTGGACATGGCTTTTTCCCCGCAAATCGATCTCCTCCTCTAACCAAACACGATTTCACCTCGCAAGAATCCTAATTTTTTTTGTTCCCTAAATCGATTTCCAATGGCGTAAAAGAATTTGTAATTGGTAGGTTTGTAATTATTAGGACCGATTTAGTGGGAAATCACTTTTGTTAAACACGATTTAGTGTCAAATCGTTGGTAGTAATCGCAATTTGTCCTAATTAATTAATTAGGGGGTTCTGAGTTTAATCGANTTTAATCGAAAAATACACGTGTGTGGCTGTTGTAAATGTGTAAGTTCAGGTGAAATTAGGAGTGAGAAGTATGGGAAAACTGGCTTTGAACGCTAATAGTATGGGTGGTTGAGTGATGTTCTCCCTTAAATTAATCATGCTGGAGTTATTTTGTTAATTTAGATAATAAATGTAAATTTTGTAATAAAAAAAGTATTGATTTAGTAAGGTAGTTTATAGACTATAGAGGTTATAATGTAAAAAAATAATGTTATTTTTTTGTGAATTTTTGGGTTTCCCATTTAATTACAATCGAATTCGGTTTGGTTCTTATGTCGGTCTTTGTGACATCGAGTGGGGATATTATTATCCATAAGAAAGGTATGCATGATCTAAATGCCAAACATTTATAAAACTGATCAGCGAATCTCCTTTTGAGTCGTCTTGCAGCAAAGTAGATTCCGCGGCAATTCAGGCATCAATCGAAAAGATCATAGAAGAAACTGAAATCAGTAGTAGGAAAAAGAATAGATCTTCCATGGCGGATTCGGACGCAGATAAACCGCTGAGAAAAATCGCAACCGCTTTCAAGGAACTGGCGGCCACCGTGAATTCGCCGAGTCAAGACGTGCCTGTAGCGCAGTTCTCTCACGCTTGCTCTCTGGTCTCACCTCTCTTTGGTTGCCTCGGTATAGCCTTCAAATTTGCGGAGATGGACTATGTCGCCAAGGTTTGTTTGGCTTCCGCTAGAGTTATCTGAGACTTGAGAATTATAGATCGAATATGAAAAATCTCAGGAGATGCGAGATGTTGTTGATTAGGAATTAGTTGTGAGATGTTGAAAACTGATTTTGGAACCTATCTTCTGAATTTCTTAAAGTTTGATGAAATGTATATGGTGTTTGTCTATATGGAGGCTTAAGATTCGGATACTGAAACGTTTTAATTCATGAAAATGGCTATAGGTTGATGATCTCACAAGAGCGTCGAGTTCAGTATCAACATTACTAGTAATGGTGGACAAAGATATTGAAGCGAACTGTGTAAGGAAAGCTGGTAGTCATACAAGAAACCTTTTGAGAGTAAAGCGTGGTCTTGATATGGTCAGGGTTCTCTTTGAGCAGATAATAGCTTCTGCGTAAGTGCATCTTCTGTTGAAAAGTTTTAAGTATGTGTAAGCTTGATCACTCAAGGCTGTTTCTATACTGGTGATTTTGAATATAGATACTGATATAGAAAGAAAATTGGAGTTTTTCTTTTTGTTTGATCAAGTTCGGAAGATTAAATGTGTGTTTTCACATATTCTTGCAGAGGTGATAACTCTTTAAAGGATCCAGCAACAAAATCTTATGCTCAAGTGTTTGCACCTCACCATGGATGGGCTATACGGAAAGCTGTTTCTCTTGGAATGTATGCTCTTCCCACTAGGGCTCATTTACTTAAGATGCTCAATGAGGATGGTGAGTGCATTAACTAGTTGTTGATACTCGTTCTAATTTATTGTATTTTGTGTCAGATAGTTTTAACTAGCCAGATTCAGAATTTCAAGGTTTTCAAAACTTAATCATACAGCAATATTTGGCATGCATTTAGAGTTTCCCATACTATATCTTTCATAAAGGAGTTTTGTCTACATTTTGTTTTGAAGGCTGCAAGTCGCTGACGTTTACATTTGTTTATGTTTACAGAGGCGGCAGCGAAAATACAGATGCAAAGCTATGTAAATGCATCAGCACCTGTAATCACTTATCTTGATAATTTATTCCTCTCCAAGCAACTAGGTCTCGATTGGTGAAAATCCTAAAACACTTATTATTATCTTCACTATTAAACAGTCTATGTTAGACAAAAATAACCTCTGTTCTCAAACAATCTATGTACTGTCACAAATCACAATAATTCCGTCCTTGAACTTGGTCTGTGGATTTAGCTCTTGTCGCTACAAAACACTTCCCACAAGTTAATGTAATGTCAACGTGTAGGTGCATATCTAGCTACATAAGGATGAAGTAAAAGGACTTTAGGCCTTAATATGAGGTACGTATTCCTATGACATATCTAACAAGTTCAAGTTGTTTACGAATTCAGTAAACAATTTAACATAAAGGCTTCAAATTATCATATAAGTAGCACAACAAAAAGGACTTTAGGCCTTGTCATAATAACATATTGTCATAAACATAGGAAGAAGAAGAATCCATAAAGGATTAAAGGATTCATACATTAGTCATATTACTTGTTGGTCCTGGGAATTTCAAAATACTAACATTAAGATCTTACATAAATAACCATCCTCCCTTGGGAAATGGGGTTGTCTGGTTCTTCAAACGAACGACCAATTCACGAACACAAAAGCTAAGCAGTGGTTTGAGTCATCGTCTTCAAGAACTTTCCACACTGTGGCTTGCTCGTAAGACACCACTCTCCCCATGCTTGATGCACAAAATCCAGCCGGAAGATTAGCATAGCCCTATATACATCCAAAAGATAATCATCAATATATCCCAAAGTCAATAACCGATTTTCCAGGAAAATATCAAAAAGCTTTCTAGAAAAAAACCTGTTGCATGATCTTTGGGAATTCAGAGCAAAGAGCTTTACGACCAGATTCATCGAGAGTTTTGTCTAACATTATGTCTTGAAGAGCTACCAGAGTAGTTTCCAGCATGTCTAGACCGGTTTGGTTTGCAAATGTGAAAACTGGTGAAGCCTGCAATAAAAAGAATTGTTGTCACTTGTCACATTTATCTCAACAAATACAATAAATGTCCCTAGAAGCAAACCTAGTCACTTACACTTGTTTTCAAGGAACAACACAAGATTGCATCTGTGTGGTTCCAGAGCTGATGCAATAACGTGTCACCACTGGTTTGAGAATCAGAGCCAAAGAGATTTGCACCAGTGTGAACCCTACAAAAGCCAAAAGGAATCGAGTTTTGGATAAATAAAAGCCTCAATTTTTGAACAAAAACTGTTAATAAGTACCTATAACTCCGGGAGATCCAACGGACGAGAGTGAGTACTTCAGGGGAAGTGGGAACAGAGACTGAACCAATACCAGAACCAGGACGAGGAGCAATGGCTAAAGCAACTCTCTGAATCGATCCAACTATGCTTCTTACATACTGACGTGCCATTGAAGCAACACTTTCTCTTGAATGGTTATCAAATGTGAACTGGAATGCTATGGTTAGTACCGACCTAAAGTTACAACCATTCGGATCCACTTCACCTGCTTGACGTGTTGTTGATCCTTCTAAAGCCGAGGCTAAATCCAGTGTCCGATTCCCAGATGCAGCATTCTATATGCAGTAAAAAGATTAGATCACTATATCAAGAGAATATATATGATTTGGAGAGATCTGATATATTACCACAGTGGTTGATTTATGTTCAAGAGGTATAATGCGGAAACCAGAAGGTAGTAAAGGTGCATCATCAGCAAATGATTCATCAATAGGAGCAAAGACAAGCTGTGCACAACCTCCAACCTCATTTTCATCAACACCACTACAAAGCTGGAGCAAGTACATATCCCGAGCTAAACCCATGTCTTCGGGTGTGTAAGCATGACCTTCGAGTCTAACCACCTCAAGAAACTCTTCATGTTCAACTGTTTGCGCGAGTGGGAGAATGACTTGGTTAGTTGGGAATCCACCAGCTCTAGCACAAGGAACAGCAAAAGGACTTGCTCTAAGGGATGCAGCAGCATAAGCATCAACACCATAATCAGCCCATTCAGAACGGTGTTCTCTAAGGAATCGAACCAGAACAGCGGGTGGAACATTCTTAATTCAAGAAAGAGATGCAAGTTAGTTAGTTAAAAAGAGACTGAAAACAAAAAGATAAGAACCAATCCTTAAGACATATATATACCTGAAGCAACATAGATGCTTTGGCACAAAGCACACCACTACCAAAGCTTGGAAGGAAGGAGTTTCCGTACTGAGACCCACCAAACTTACCAGGAGACAAGTTTATCATAAGAGTAATATCCTCAGAACCATCACTACCCATTGGAGACCATCCATCATCCACAAAACCATTAACAGCATCATTGAAACCCCTAATGTTCATTCATTTAAACAATCAGGAAAAGAAACTGTGAGGTGATAGAGCTTTTTAAACTAAGCAGATACTTACCGACAAAGTCGTTGACTAAAGGTTCTTAAAACTGCAGGTTGGCGCCCTCCGCCATACTGTACTTCCCCACTAGTCTCTTGTGCAATTTGTCTTACATGTCTCAAAGCCTAAAATATGAAACTTAACCTGAGAGACCGCAGTACCCCAAGTTGTTTGGGTCATATAACACAAGGTGATTTGAACTTACAGCGACAGTCATTTTCTGAGCAAGGATCTTTGAAGATTCATAGAGAGGCCTCATGACTTCAGGTACACTCCAGACCTAGCAAAAACCAGAATACAAAATCAGGAACATATTACTAAATCGAAGCTGGTGTGTTTTGAACTTAATTTGAGTTGTGTCTTACATCCAAGTCAACATGATCAACAATGTGGAGGATGGAACCACCACCCTCACAAGGACGTATAAGAAACCCGCTTGGTCGCATATCAGCTCTCACAAAGCTTGAAGATGGTGGCCCCGAAGGACCACCAGTTGCAGATGTAAGCGACCTCTCGCAAACCTGAGTGAAGGTAACATGAAGTAGTTTCAAAACAGAAACCACAAAAGACATAAACTGATCCAAAAACTCACCACATAGCTTCCATCTTCTAAGCATGTGCTATATCTTAGTGTCCAAAAGTCACGAGCTGCTGCTAATGTTGTTGGAGCATACATCTGACAAAAAGGAAGTGTGATGATTTAGCAAATCTTAAAAGGAAGTGAAACTAAGAGACTACAAGAATTTGGTTAGTACCTGTGTGTATATAAGCTCGATTGTCCCACCGTTTCCAGCAGGTATCACACTTAGAGTATCCACACATCGACAATCACGCAGCCAAGATGGACGATCTTTGAGGATTTCAGCTACCTATATGTTTTCAAAACAAGATCAGTTCCACTTCCTCCTGATTACAAAAACACAAAACTAAATCAAAAACTTTACCTTCATGGGTTCTAAACTCACGAGGCCGCAGGCACGTGCTGCAATTCCGCTGCAGTTGCGCGAAATAGCGACGATGCCAATAGAATCTGGACCAGGCTACAACAAACAAACAAGGTTTCCTCAATTAACTCATTCTTCAAACAATAAAAGAACAAGAATTAGATTATAGAATTATAAGAGTTTACTACCTTCATCCCAATCATCTGAACCCAGTCAACAGCAGTTCCTGTAGCCTTGGAAAGGAACTCTGCTAGGGTCTCCTCCGCTATCGAAAGCAGACTAACCAGAAATGTATAACAAAGCCATTTAAGTTGACATAAAGAAAGGAATGTATAGAATAAGGCAAGTAAAGCTTTACCCAGCTGGGTTGTTAGCATCACATTGGAGATGCTGAGGATTAGGGTTTTGCTGTTTATGTTGCTGACCACTCACGACCACAGACTCACAGCTGTTGTCTGTGGTCGTCCCAGAAGCCTATCGTCCACAAAAAAGGTGAAATTTAACAAAATGATTCATAGGATAACTTATCACAGACTTAAATACAGAGACTTACAGTGTGAAGTTTATGTTTCATGTGACCATTCTCATAGACCAAATGTGAAACTTGCTTCTGCAAACGATCATTTTCTTCCATCAAGAGTTTATTCATAGCGTTAAGCTTTCTGTTCACTGTTTGAAGACGAGCTGCTTCTTTCCTCTGTTTCTCTCTACACCTAAACTCAACAGATCAAAAGAAAAGGCTTCAATAAACAATGAACGTTACAACTTAATATCTTACCAAAAATTGAAAATTTGAAAAAGTAAAGAATTCAAAGAAATTTTGATTAGATGTCACTTTCTTGTATTAAAATGTGTCAAAGCGTAAGAAAGAACAAAGAACAATAATGATCACTGAGATCCAAAAATGAAAAAGACTAATAAGATCAGCAGAAGATTGTCAGATAAGAGCAGCATAGAAAATTTAATAATTACTAACCATAAGAAATTAATAAACACTTTTTACATTTCCATTTACTTTTAATACAAACAAATGAATCAAGACAAGATATAATTTTACCTGCGATTCTGAAACCAAACTTTGATCTGTTTAGGCTCGATGTTGGAGAGAATTGGACATTCTCTAATAAGTTGTTGTCTTCTTAAAGAGCTTGGCTTTGGACACTCAGTGTAAACTCTCTCAAGAGCTTCCACTTGCTCCGGCGTGTACCTCACATACTTACCGGAATCTAACCCTTTATCCGGCGAGTCTCTGTTCATCGACTGTACCATCATCATAGCTCAAAATCAAAAGCTAAAACACAAGAGACAAAGAGAGAATCAAAGGAAGAACAAAAGGGTAAAGCTTGAAGCTGAGAAAGCTTAGGTTTTTTTGTTGGTTTATTGATGTAGTTGATGGGTTCTTTTCAAAGTTAGGCTCTCTGTGTAGAGAGAGCCTCCACTCACGTTCATGAGATAATGGTGAGGAAAAAGGAGACTGAGGGAAAAGAAAGTTAAGGTTTTTTTTTAATAATTATTTTTTTTAGTGATGGTTTCAGTTATTTGTTCTTTCTTTAGTTGAAGACAGAAAACGCCAGAGAGCAATGGTGAGGAAGAAGAAGACGGAAGATAAAAGAGGAGAGCAAAGTAAGGGTCTTTATCTCAGACACTAATCTCGAGATCCTTTAAGAGATTTACAAAAAACAAACTGTAAAAGAAATTACTTTTTCTTTTTTTCTTGTTTGTGTGGCGCGAGAAAGAGAGAGAGGACTTGCAAGAACATAAACAGCATAAAGGAAGATAAAAAAAAGATATATAAAATTTTTTTTTACAGAAAACTGAAACGGCAGGTGAGTTGAATTTGATTAAAGCTTTAACTTTTACAGTTAATTTTGAGCTAGACTGACAAAAATATGCACTGCAAAATCTCATAAATAAGTAGTAATCTTTTTATTACAGACAAAAAAAAAGTAGTAATCTTTTTATTATTCTTTACTAGTGGTGATAAAAATAAAATAAATTAAAATAAAAAACATTCTTTACGAATGGAACTTTTTAGTAATAATAGTAAAAAGAATTTTATATAGGATATTTGAGTTAAATATGCACAGGTTAAGAAAATTACTTTTTTATTTAGAATACATTAAAAGCATTTAAACTTACAAAAAAAACAGTATATTATTACTAATAATAGTTTGAAATTTTGCAAAAAAAAATACTATTGAAATAGAAATAAATCTCTAGAAAAACTTATATACAAATGGGATAGTATTTTGATATGTTTGGTATGAATTAAAATACTAATAATTAGTGTTTAATTAATTAAGGTGTAGGATCAAAAGGAGGAAAGACAATAAAGGAGAAAAGCCAACACATGCAAAACAGTCTCTGCAAAATCCATATGTGTTTTTACTCTACCCACAACACTAATCATAAAATATATATGTATAAATAAATAAATAACTAAATAAATAAGGGGGCAGAGAGACAGGCCAATCTTTGTTTTTTTTTACTTTACTTTCTATTTTGATTTTTATTATTTCAAGATTAATAAAAATTGTTGTTCAGAAGAAATAGATATTAGACGAAATGGGTAATTTGCTAACTTAGGGGGTAAAAAAAGCTGTTGCCTTCAGCTCTGAGAAGGACATGACATATAAGTTTGCTTCTCTCTCTCTCCTCTCTCATGTACTCTCTGATGATCATCATGATGCTGATGCTGATGTTTGTACATGGTACTATATATCATCATGTGTTTATGTATGTACATCTTTGTATGCATTAAGCTTATAATGATGATGATGATGATGTTGCATGAAGAAAAATTATGTAAATAGCCATTAAATTGGTGTGAGAAGCGTGAAGGATCTTAATTAGATATTAAGGCTAGGCTATTAATTCTAGACTTTTTGTCATTTTTATTAGGCATTTAATTTTTGTCAATAAATTTAAAGCACAGTCTCAATTTTTTTTCAATTTTGTACACTCAATCTAGATTTTCTAAATATTTTGGAATATAAATGAATATTTTGCACCATTTGAGTTTTGTTTTTTAACTCTCAAAAAACAAAAATAGCCAAGAAAAGTAAAAAAGAAAAGGACAAGACTAGTTTAGCATTGGCTAGTACAATCTGTTTTTGGTTCTGTAAGGATCTCAATTTGGTTAAATCGAATTGTACAAAATCAATGACCGGACAAACGGCTAACTTCTTATAACTACGGTCTACGTAGACACCATAAAAGAAAATAAATATACGTTATTTATATATAATTAATAATACAAAGAGAGAGAGAAGAAATAAATGAAAGGGTGGGTCATGTGAAGTCTCATCATGAGTCCAACTTTGTGCATGCGCTTCGATTTTCTACATGGCAGATAAATATTTATACTCACGTAGCCCCCTATTTTATAATTTGTTAAAATACAACTTTTTTCCCATCGAATACATCCAAAGTTAAATTCTTTTTAAGTTATGTGTTCTTTTCATAAAACACCACTTCAAATTATTAACTCCATAATATTACGAGGTTTCTTCTCGCGCCACTCAAAACATTTTTTTCTTTTTGAGTTTTTGAGTTTTCACTTATCATGAGGCATTAAAGTCCTAGGAGGAACAAATTTTGGTTATTCGGTTTTTTATTGTTAATATCCATGGCGTAATCCTAGAAAACGAAATCAATATTGTATAACATTATGTTCGAATTGATTGTTTAAAATTCACATATATGTTGACAACCGAAATAATATCTTGTTTTTTTTTTATTACCGTGACAATTTGACATGGATTCATATACCTAATATAAATACTATATAGTGGTGGTTCACTATATAACATAACGCAATGAAAATCAAAGGACGTAAAACTCGAAACCTAGTCAAAAATATTATTAATACATCACAATAATTTGGGCCAATAATTTTAATATTGCGTAAGATAAAAGTAAAAGGAAAAAAAAAGAGTTTTACTTATCCCATTTCAGACGTAACATTTATATTTTGGTTCTATATATCTATAGATCTATATATTTGCTTGTATAAATTTTTCCTCTCTTTTTTTTTGTCGTCCCTCTAAAATTTAATGGTGTAATACAATTGGAACACTCCTAGTTCAAAACAAATATATGTTAGGTATTCGATCAAAGTTATCAACTGAAATATTTGTATAGATAGAAACACAAAAGCTAGTGGAATCAAATGTTTCTCTAAATTTATACCATCAAAATAGAATAGAAAAAAATAAGTAATAAAATTAAGTGTTCCTCGCATTTTTTATCATTTAGACAGAATAACGAGGAATATTAGTTCAACTTGTTCCATCAACAAAATTTTAAAATTTAACAAATTTTGGAAGAAAAAAAAATATATTCCTCTACTATTATGGAGGAGAATGAGAGGAACATATATTATAGTATATTTCTCTACTTTATTTTTGTTCACTTAATTATGTTCTACCAATACTATTCTATCAATTTTATTAACTCCTTCTTGAAATGGACTTAGAAAAGTTTTATGGTGGAAGGATATGCTCAACCCATGATTAGTATTCTAGCAATAATGCATTTTTCAAACACTACATTTACTCACTCAAAAGTCAAAACCCTATGTAACAATTGATATACATTTTTGTTTTCACACTGGTTCCTGTTTCCTCGATCGGTTTGAATCCTCTGAAAGAAAGAGATGATAACTATAGACCCATAACGCATTATCATTTTGTGGTGCTCTTTTTCAAAGGCTTTTGATGCTTTCATGGTAAGGGAAGAAAAAAAGTTATAAGAGTGATTTTGGTTGCTTGAGTAAAAAAGAATGTCAAACCTTTTAATTTGACAATGTGAATCTCTTTACAAAATAATTATCTTTATCAAAATATATGCATTGGTTGTGTCAACTTTATAATTTTTTGCAAGAAGCATGGAGGAGAAGAGTGCCCCCACTGGGCCAAGACCACTTATTCTTGTTCCCATGTCATATACTACATTAGTATATTGCTTGATTTAATTTCCAAAATTTGCAATGTTGTTTTTTGTAGATTTAATAATCTGAACGACTTAACTTTATTAAT
>OVAV01003034.1:0-10361 GCA_900406375.1 Iberis amara
ATTAGCTACATTCAGAACCAAGGTGGCTACAACAAAGGCTTTATCAACTACAAGAATAACTTTTCATATAGGAACAACAATATAGCAAACCTACAAGATCAAGTCTACCATCCACAACAAAAGAATCAAGCCTATGTTATTAACCAACAAGCACAAGGTAGGTTCCAACAGCAGCAACCAATGGATGCACCACCTGGTTTTGTATCTCACAATCAACAACCTTAACAATCAAGTGCAGAAGCCATGCTGCAACAACTTCTTCAAGTTCAAGCAACTGGTGCAATGGAGACTTCTAAGAAGCTTGCTGAGCTCAACAACATGATGGAATGCTCATTCAATGCCATAAATACAATGATTAAAGCTTTGACCTCAAGGGTGAATTATCTGGAGAGCAAATGTGCTTCTACTTCTACTCCTAAGCCCAATGGCCAACTTCCAGGAAAAGATATTCAAAACCCAAAGGAATTTGCACATGTCAATGCCATATTTTTGGGGGAGCATACATGACCTACCTGCTAGGAATGCACCAACTCACGTCACTGAGGATAGTGTCGATCAAGTTGGGAGGATTTGAATCTAAATAAAGCTCGGAATTCAGATTCTGCACAAGTTGATCATGAAGTGGACACCCAACCAGAGTCAGTAACCATCTTCAAGCTTGTTCCTGTTGAAAAAATAGTTGTTTCCAAGAATAAGGAAACACCATTTGTCCCACAACCCAACAGACCTCGATTGCCATTTTCATCATGATTTAAGAAGGAGATAATTGAGAAATACCATGGAATCTTTGAGAACTACATGAACGAGAGTGATTTGAAATTCAGGGAATGTTGGTGCCAAATGAGGAATGCAATGCCGTCAAAATAGAGAAGTTAGAAGATCCTGGTTCTTTCACTCTACCATGCTCATTAGGTCCATTTACTTTCAAAAGATGCCTATGTGATTTAGGAACATCCATCAACTTGATGCCTCTCTCAGTAGCCAAGAAGATGGGATTTAATGAGTTTAAAGCCCCAATATATCTCTGGTGTTAGCAGATAGGTCAATTAGACAACCTCATGGAATTTTGAAAAATTTTCATAATTGGGAATGTAGAAATACCCACACACTTTGTGGTGTTAGATATGTACAAGGATCCTTTGATCTTAGGAAAATCATTTTTAGCAACAGTTTGAGTTGTAATCAATATTAAAAAAGCAACATCAAGCTGAATATAGGAAAGGATCTCAAGATGATCTTTAACATCAGAGATAAAATGAAGAAACCCACAATTGAAGGCCTGATGTTCAGTATCAAGGAAATGGATCAACCTATTGATGAGCTGATAGAGGAATAGGATAATCACCAAATTACATTAACCAAGAATGGTGAAGATGAGTACTCAAGCAGTGATTCATTGGAGTATGAGGTGATTGGGGACTCACACAAGGTCCTTAAGCATGAAGAAGCATTTGGGGATGTCAAAGAGTTAGAAACAAGAGTTATTGCAGAAGCTGAGGAAAGCAAGAATCTGACTTAGACAACTGACTCGGACAAACTGTCCACTCCAATCAATTTTGAAACCAGCCTAGGATAGACTTGGATAGCTAACCCACTCTAGCATCCAGCTTTAAGCACAACTTCTTCTGAAGACATATTTGAACCTAGAGCTCTGACAATGGACTTCAACAGTGGTAATTAAGAGTTCAAGAGTGGTGATCAAGTGCTTCTGCTAAGCTCAATACCAATGCTTTCTCCAGAAAAGTTCCAATCAAAGTGGTCATGGACATTCTCAGTAAAGGAAGTGCTACCTTGTGGAACAATCATACTAGTTGGAAGACTTGATAAGGAGTTTGAAGTAAGCAGTCAAGAAGCTAAACCAAACATTGGTGGTTAGATCATTCCAGAAAGAAAGCCTGGTGACAGAACCTTGGTTCTCCTTAGAGAACCATCTCAAGGTTAAGATTTTAACAGGAAGTCAAGCTTAGAGACTATAAACAAGTTCACTGGGGAGGAATTCTCATGTCTATCCTTGTACATAAAATATCTTTTAGGTTCTTGTCATCTTTTTAATTAATTTCAGGGTTTTGATTTGCTTTGATAGGTGAGACAATAGGTTGAACATTGGATGGATGGCAAACAAGAGAAAGAATAGACAAAAACTGAAACAAGCCTTGACTCGGACAGCCCACTCACCTTGTAGCTAAGTCAGAACTTCCAAAAGTCTAGACCAGCGTGCAGTGGCCAAGTAACTCGGTTCTAAGCCACTCCAGCCACCCCGAGTCAGTTTTGTTTCCTCAGCCCATTCCCTCTGTTCTCACTCAACCAGAATGAGATACCACTCCAATTTTATCATTGTATATACCATGACATCTTTCTTTTTGTTTGTGTGTTTTGATCCTGAACTTTCTTTTGAATTTTTATTACGAAAGGGACTGCGTTATTTAAGTTTGGGGAGAGTTTAGGAAGTATCTAATGATGTTTACTTGTTTTCTTATATCAAAATTTTCATCATTGGGTCTGCATGCATCTAAGGCATAGAGAACAATAAAATTTTGAAAATTTTTTGAAATTTATCTTGAAAATAGAGTGTTCATGTAGTTACATTGGCATTTTAGGATTGAATGTAGTATTGTTTCATATAAGTTGTTTGCACTTGCTTATAGGACTAGGATGATTGTAACCTTGCATATGT
This sequence comes from Iberis amara, assembly GCA_900406375.1. Taxonomy (NCBI): domain Eukaryota; kingdom Viridiplantae; phylum Streptophyta; class Magnoliopsida; order Brassicales; family Brassicaceae; genus Iberis; species Iberis amara. The sequence goes on from OVAV01003034.1 coordinate 2,675, forward strand.
GTTGATTTATTAGATAGTCTCAATGCCCTAGTTAATGGTTTTCTAATGCAATGTAATTAAGATTGAGATAAAACTGAGCCATGCTTGGAATGTGTAATTGCATGATCTTTGATGAATTGAAGCATGTTCTGATCTGATGCTTGTCCCTATTTATATGAACCTAAACTTGACTATTAATTATCATGTATATTCATTGGATTTGAGCTCATGGATTCTATATACATATTTGGATTAACTTTCACCATTTTACCACTCTTGTTAGTCAAAGTAGATTCCTCACCTTTAACCTTGCTTTCTTTTAAACCTTGAATCTATTACTGAGTGTGATGTCTTTTTCTGGATTGAGCTTGATAGAAAGCGTTAGGTTTGAGTTAACAATAATGGAATTTCATATAGTTCTAGTTCACGGTTTTTGGACTAGCTAGGACTAGGTGGGATTCGATTTTGGGTATTTGGGATGATGGGAAAGGAAAAGAACAAATTGGAAAAGGTAAAGAAAAAATGAAAATGGTTAAGAAAGTTTAGGAGAGGAAAGAAAAAGAAAAGCAAAACAGTATGATCTAGTAAAGGATTTAGGTAATGTAATGTAAAAAGTATGGTTGTGTGCAAAACAAAAAGAAAAGAAAAAAGACAAAATTCTAGGAAATATGATTGAATATAAGAAATGAAAGTCATAGCTGCTAAAATCAGAAAAAAACCAATCCACAAGAAGTAAAAAGAAAAGAGACATCTCCTAAGGAAAGAAAAAGAAAAAAAACAAGAAATGATAACCATGATGTTATCTTTGAGGTATAAAGTGTAGAAACAGGATCTGCTACTGGGTTTAGAAATAGGAAAGCTTTAGCTTCTATGTGATTGGGTAGATGGGATTATATTCTCGTATGCATCAATTGGTTCTTACATTTAGCATTCTGCTAAAGCTCATTCCCTTTTGAGTGATCCATTTTTTGAAGTGTTAACCATTGTATAAAAGGACCATCTTTGTCTCTTAACTTGTCCTTAAGCCAAATGAGTTCAATGAATGTGCATAGCTTGATTCATGGTTTCTACTTAATGAATGTTACAAGGATAAGTATATTTGAATGCAGTGTAGGTTAGAATTGATATGAATCATGCTTTGATGAGTATGGCTAAAGTTTTTAAGTAGAATGAAATTATTTTGCATTTTAGAACTAGTAACTTGGACATTCTTTTCATCTAGTTTATCAGCATATATTGGTTTTGAATCCCCACTTTCAAACCTCTTCTCCAGCTTATGAATTACTTACTTGAGGGCAATCAAGGATTAAGTTTGAGGGAGTTGATATCTCTGTATTTTACATTGTTTTAAGTATGGTACTTTATAGTAACTTTGCATGTTTAGGATAGTTTTGCATGAATATTGCATACATGTTGCATTTTGGAGTTAATTCAGGTACTTAGGAAGCTTTTGGAACATTTTGGACGAGATGAAGAAGGAGAGGTGCTGACTTGGCCAGGGCACTCGGCCAATAGTTGAGTCAAACACTTAGCCACGAGTCAAGACAGTTCAGCTCAGCCACTCAGCCAATAGCCGAGCCAGGGCAATTATGCTCTGCCACTCGGCCAACAGCCAAGCCAAAATAGTTATGCTCAGCCACTCGGCCAACAGCCGATCCAAGACAGCTCTGCTCAGCCACTCGGCCAACAGCCGAGCTAGGACAAATCCCGCTCAGCCAAGTCACTGCAGGGGATAAGCTGCTCAGCCAAGCTGGCGAGTCAAGATGCAGCGGTCAAACTACTCGAATTCATCCCAAGTCAAGCTTCCAAACTCACATGTTTTTTTTTTTTATGGTTTAGGGTTTTCCTAAACCACTATATAAACTCGACATACGCCCACCTTTTAGTTATATGCTTTGTTTTAGGTTTTAAAATCTAGGTTTTCTCTCTTTTTTTTTTGATGTTCTTGAATCTTTAAACCAATATCTTTCAATATATTTAGTTTATGCTTTTGATTCTTGTTTATATTCGTTTATCTTAGCTTAATATTCATAAATATCTTGTGCATGTGATTTTCTAGGTTTGATCATAAGTTTCTAGGTTTGTGTTCTTAAGCATTTCTGAATGTTTGATCATTGCACTTTTATTCCATTTCATTTTTATGTTTAAATCTTGTTCATCCTTGCTAATATAAGTCTGATCTTGATGATTTACATGCCTATTTCGTTTTCTAGGTTTTATAGGTTTGTGTTCATCATGAGTTCTGAGTAATTTATATGTTCTTGAAGATGAGATAGATTAGTTTTGAATCCTTGATCTCCTAGATGTTTAAGCTTGTTTATGCATAGATCTTTTATGTTTNGTTTTTATGTTTAAATCTTGTTCATCCTTGCTAATATAAGTCTGATCTTGATGATTTACATTCCTATTTCGTTTTCTAGGTTTTATAGGTTTGTGTTCATCATGAGTTCTGAGTAATTTATATGTTCTTGAAGATGAGATAGATTAGTTTTGAATCCTTGATCTCCTAGATGTTTAAGCTTGTTTATGCATAGATCTTTTATGTTTCAGTGTTCTTAATGCTTAATTCTCACTGATAAATTAAAATTTGACCTTAGACATTTCCTCAACCAGAAGGTGTTTGATGAAATGTCTGAACCATCTGATTTCAGAGATTTGCATTCCTGTCCCAAGGTGTTGGTTTTCTAGGGTTCTTATTGGCTTTAATAGACTATTTTTCATGCATGCTATGTTGTGTTCCGTTAACTAGAGTTAGGTCTGGATTTGAGATCATTTATTAAGATATTGAATCTTATTGTTTGTGAGTCTTTTGTCTAGCTAGGGATCAACTTTTGTTTAAGGTATGTTAAGTGTCTAGGTAGGTTAAGGAACCCATCCTTAGGAACTTCCATTCTCTGATTGTTTTAAATCTCATCTCATTTACTTGTTTACTCACTGCTTATCTGGTTAGCTTTTGTTTAATGCATGCTAGTTTCTATGTTTAATTTAGTTTCCATGTTTGTTTTGTTTGATTAGGATTGTTAGTTTATTCTTTTAATCATTAGGCTTGAATTAATAGATTCTGATTGCATCTTGATTGGTTAATAGCTCACCTATTTGGATTGACAACCTTATATACTGCAATGACTATGATAGTTATTAAAGAATTAAACTAGTAAAAGACTAAAAAATTCTACTATCAATTCTCAAAGTGCCATCTCTTTATCAGAGAACTCTGTGCATCATGAAAGAACTAAGCGCATAGATGCGCGATTACATTTTATCATAGACAAGATTGCACAAGGTGAAATCAATGTCAATAACATATCAACTTTGTGGAATCCAGCAGACATCTTCACAGATAGTACCTATGAGCAAGCTTCAGAAAGTATTGGAGTTGCTCAATATCAAAAGTCACTAAGTGAGAGAGAAGAACCCGGAGAAGTAAAAATCCAAGGAAACTAAGAAGAAGATGAACCAAGATGGAGTTAATTCATGATAAGGTGGAGTTTTATTGAGTTTTGTTCATGAATTAAGTTTGCTGTTGACTTTAAACCAAGAATGAAGATGGTAGAAGATTAACCTGAGGTTGGTTTCAGCATATTCAAGTTTGTTCTTCTTAAGTCAAATTTAATAGAGAAGTCTTGCAAAGTTTATGATTCAACCAGAGGGTTCTAAAAGGATCAAAACAAAAGGAAACAGAAGGTACTCTTCTATATATTCTCGGTAATGCATGGTTCAAAGTGAAATTCAAAGTATGGGGAAGGTAAGAACGCATGCATGCATTAGCCGCCTCCTTTCTCAACTAAGGAAGGGCAATAGTAACCATGATAAGGTCAATCTAAAGTCTCCTTGGGTTACTATTATGCCTTAGTCACTCTATTTAGTATTTAAGCATGAGTATTGTGTAATGTTGAGGGGGTATTGTGAGAGAAAAGAATCAAAGAGAGAATAGAGTGATAGACAAAGATGTGCAAGGGATCAAAGGGTTGTTTAAGCCAAGTTTTTGTTGCATTTTTTGGAGATCTCTCCGGCAAGATATAGGTCCTCACTCCAAGAGGGCTAAACTCGTAAATCTATGTGTTCTTTACATTTTCTACANGTGTTGCATTTTTTGGAGATCTCTCCGGCAAGATATAGGTCCTCACTCCAAGAGGGGCTAAACTCGTAAATCTATGTGTTCTTTACATTTTCTACACTTTACTTTCTTCTACCTTACACACGAGTGTTTCCTTTAAAAGGAGAGTTGTGAGAGTTCTTTACAAGTTTAAGAGAGGAAAGGTACAACCTTTCTTGAAAATGGTCAGAAATTTGTTGAAAGGTACAATCTCTGTCACTTACAATGGACTTGGGAAAGCCATGTAATTTGAATATTGTATCCAGAAAAGATTGAACCACAATCAATGTAGTGTAAAGATGAGCCAAGGCCAAAAATGTGTTGTCTTACTCAGCCTATCAACTACTACCAAAATCACAGACTTGTCAAAGGAAATGGGTAGTGATGGTAGGATTTTTACATCTACTTAGGTTCAATTGCCTAATATACTATCAGTGTGATTGTAGTATATTAGGTTATCAATTCAAATGAGTGTGTCATTAACCAATTAAGATGTGATCAGATTCAATTAATTCAAGCCAAATTGATTAAAAGTTTAAACTAACAATCCTAACTAAGCAGAACAAACAAGCAAATAAAACAAAACATAAGATCTATCATGCATTAATCAGACTTAACCAAATAAGCAACAACTGAACAATTAAATAAGTAAACAAGTGAAACTTCAAAGAATCATATAATAAAATTCCTAAGGATGGAGTAATTAATCATAGATTCTCCTTAACCTACCTAGGTGCTTAACATACCTCAAACAGAGCTAATCCCTAGACAATAAACTCACCAACAACTTGATTCAATCCCTTGATAACTGATCTCAAGCTAAGCTATATCCAGACATAAAGCCAATAAACACCCTAAACAACCAATCCCTTGAGATAGGAATGTAAATCTCTGAAATTAGTTGGTTCAAACATTTTATCAAACATCTTGTGGGTGTGAAAATGTCTGGGCTCAGATTTCAGTTGATCAGAAAGAAATCAACATAAAGAACACTAAAACAGAAGGGATTTATGCAAATACAAGCTTAAGCAACCTAGGAGACTAAGGATTCACTACAAATCTAACCTATCCTCAAGAACCAAGAAGCTATTCACGACCCATCAAGAACACAAACCTAAAAGAACGAAATAAACATGATATTCATAAAAACGAAAGAATGTAAGGTATAAACGCAATAGATTCAAAGATCCATGATCAAACATTCAAGAACGCTCAAGAATATAAACCCATAAATTCATCAACAAACCCAGAAATCAATATGCATCAGATATCCATGAAGATTAAGCTAATATTAGCAAATATAAACAAGATTTCCAAAGCAGAAACTAAATATATTGAAAGATCAATGATCAAAGAGTCAAGAACATCAACCCAACATAGAGAGAAAAACCTAAGCATAAAGCTATAAAACAAAGGATAAAAACTAATCAAATCTGAAATGAGGTACTTATAGTCAAAGGGGAAAATCCTAGATCACTAGAAAACAAAATAGGTTGCTTCATATGCACAACTCAGATTGGATTGGACGAGTGGAGTTGTCGCATGGTCTTAACTCGGCATGGAGCCGAGTAGTCTTGGCTGCTACGGTGCATTGGCTAAATCTCCATGTCCTTGACTCGACTATCGGCTGAATGCCTTAGCCGAGTGCTTGGTCTTGGTCTGAGTGGTTTTGTTTGGCTCGGCATTGGTCTGAGTTAGTTGGTCGAGTGGGTTGTTTGGGTCGCCTCAAGTTTTTTTGACTCTGCATGGAACCGAGTGGAGTGGCCGAGCTAGTCCTTCTTCTGTTTCACTAAGTGCTTGACTCGGCCAGCATGCCAGAGTGCCTTGGCCGAGTGTAGATTCTTCTTGCGGCTAAGTGTCTGACTCGGCCAGCTTGGCCGAGTGCCTTGGCTGGGATAGCACTTCTTCTTCTTCATCTTGTCTTTGCAGCGCCAAAAGCTTCCACGTATCTGAATAACCTCCAAGCTGCAACATGTGTGCTATGCAATACATTAATGACATAATATAAGTAAATGATGATAAATATATACTTAAAACATGTAAAATGTAGAGATATCAGGTAGCCTTTTATAGATGTAGTTGTATCATATTTACATTGTTGGCACACACTACAACTCCTGATGAAGCTATGTATAATTGTAGACGTTCCTTTATAATAAAAGAATCCTTTAACCGGTTCACGAGCTCTATTGCTTCCATTTTTAAAATAATTCTTTAACGGCAGATGCATAGAGACCACAATTTTTTTTCCCTTCTCAAAATGTTCAGCACCCAAGAATAATGTATCTTTGATTATGTTTGCTTAACCTCTGTATCATGTTTTTTTGATAAATTTTTTCTATTGAAAGCATAGATAATTACATTCAAATATATTCCATACAACATTCAGGGCCAAGAAAGAAACCCAAACCCACGTTCATTCAAAACGGATTCAGACTGGACTTCCTAAGGCCAAGTTACGCCTGGGTCCAACAAAGAAAACCCTAGGAGCCCTAGAGTTGAAGGAGAACTCTTCAAAACTCAAGTCGTCGCCGACTGTCCCGAGAACTTCACCGAATCATAACTACCGGTGACCCAGCGGTGGCTCCTAAATAGTGGTGATACAAGACCATCAACCTTACCCTCGCAAAAAAAGAAAGAAAGGAGGAGCAGAAGGTCGAAATCCGTCGCGGCTGACTTCGAGAGGGACAGTAGTTTTTCGGTGAATAGAGACAAATCTAGACGCCGTTGGAGATGGATTAGCCTCGCCTTCTGGTGGCCGATGTCCCCGCGTCGCCATCTTGAAAAAATTCTTCTGTTTGTCCAGCCATCTAAAGTAGATTCGCGTTGAAGTTCTCCCTTCATAGCCTCGTTGTCCTCCTAACCACGGCGTCGTGAAACATATCTGGCCAAATCGCCCGTCGCGTGGTCGCTTATGCCTTTCAATGGTTCTAGTAAAATCTGGTTGAAGAGAGAAGGGAACCTTGGAGAAGTCTTCAGGTGAAGCGGCATAGAGAGCTCGCCAACACTAGACTCGCCGACAAGCACGGGGTTACGGTGTGAAGGCTTGTTGCTCGGCCCGCGGAGAAGACGTCTCCAGATCTCTCGAGAGGAAGAGAGAGACATGGAGAGATACGAGTTACCTTTTTTACCTCTGCATCATATTGATACCGAGACTGAATGTCCTTGATAAGATCACATTTTAGTACTAACATAGCCATATGCAAAATTTTTGTATCTTGAACTCTAGATAATGCATATGCAGGACATTTTTTTTATTTGATTGTATTAAATCTCGTAGTCTAGTAGCTAAAGAAACCATTGTTGTCGAATGTCATTGTTAAATCTCTGCTACAACAGATACTTGAAACTGTTTTGGTTAGTTTTAATAACAAAATGTCCCAATTTTTTAATGAATTAATGAAGTAAATCACCATAAAATCTATGTAAATATACTAAAGATATGTTATTATTATTTTTGGTCAAAAAGATATGTTATTATTAATATATATATATATATATAAACTTATATTTAATAAATTATCTACATATTTAGATTTGTGTAGTTTTAAAATATGACATCTAAAATTATTTTCTCAACCATTTTGATTAGTAATTAAATCCTAATGTCAT
>OVAV01003035.1:0-10360 GCA_900406375.1 Iberis amara
ACTAAAAAGACCTAAAAGAATCATCCTTAGAAACATAATGAGTATACTTTATCAAAAAAACATAGTGAGTACTCATTATGTTCTCTAAGGATGATTCTTTTAGGTCTTTTTAGTTTCAAAAAATTGATTTTTTAAAACTTTTTATGCTTTTTTGTAAATGGTATTTCTATGTTCTCTTTTATCGACAACATTGATTTTTATATGCACGAATGATAGTTCTTGATAATTTGTTCAGAGCCTTTTTATTAACAGTTACGTCTTAGGTTAAAAAACAAAAATCGTAGGTGGTGTTTGTTTATCCAGATGTTAGATGTTACATCTAAATATAAATATAAATGCTCAAATATTGTTGGTTTGGTCATTTTAAAATTAACAGCTACTACTAAATACAATGTATCGATGTCAAAATTCTAAATTTTAAAAATATAGATATTTATAAATTTGAATGCAGCATTTCGGCAGTTAATGGTGTAAAAGACGAAAATTCAAATAAAAAAATCAATCAAAAATGTGTTAACGCGTTATCCCACAAAAATATATAAATTTATTTTTTGAAAAAAATATTTTTTCGATAAAAACGCGAAATTTTTTTTGCCAAAAACTTAAAAACTCTGTTTTTCGACAAACTGATTAAAATTTGTTAACCCACGAAAAATAAAAATATGTGTTTTTGCGCAAAAACACAAAAATATGGTTTTCAGTCAAAGACGTATTTTCCACAAAAAATACAAAACAAATTTTCTAGCAAAACATGTTAAATGTGTTTTCCCACCAAAAATGAAAAACGTGTTTTTCCGCCAAAACATAAAAACTATTTTCTCACCAAAAATTCATAAACTCGTTTTCCTACCAAAAAAGCGAAATCGCGTTGTCCCGCCAAAACATAGAAACACATTTTCTTGTCAATAACATAGAAACTCATATTTTTTACCAAAAAACACAGTTTTTTGCAACAAAAAAATGCAAAAGACACGAAATCTCTTTTCTGGCAGGAAAATATGTTTCCTAGTTTTTAGCGGGAAAACATATTTTTGTGTTTTGAGATATAAAACATGTTTTGTATTTTTTTTTGCTGAAAAATGTGTTTCTATGTTTTTGACGAAAAATGTTTTCCAATGTATTTGGAGAACAAATATGTTACCGCGTTCCTAGCAAAAAATGTGTTTATGCATTTTTGCAAAAAATATTTTCTTACTTTTAGCGGGAAAACACTTTTTGAATTTTCGACAGAAAATAGGTTCTCCCATTTTTTTACGAAAAAATATATTTTTTTAAAAATGCGTTTTTGGAAAAATATGTTTCCGCATTTTAGCAAAAAATCTATTTCCGCGTTTTATACAAGAAAACACAGACAAAATGTATCTATATATATTTTAATATATGAAAACAAATAAAGTTATATCTTATGCAATATCTAAATATCAAATTTAAATATGAAAATGAATATCATATGAATGCATTCTTATGCAGAAACAAACAACGCCTTAGGTTATTATAATTTTATATTCCCTCTTAGACAAAATTGTAACCATTTAAGTTATTATAGAGAAAATGGGCTTAAAAGTACTTTTGAACAGTATGATTTATAGATTAATGGTTTCTAATAGTATTATTGTCTCGTCACAATCTGAATCCATATCCAGCTAAGTATGCGAGATATTGACAAAAAAATAACTGATATTTTGTGTATAATGTAATTACGTATTTTATTAAAGTTGTCATGGTCTGAAAATTTGGAAATCTATCTTCTATTCATTTGGACCAGTTTGCCAGGAAGGAGACAGCTGCATCTGAGCCATATACATTACCCCACCTTTTAGTCGGTCAACCACATCTAAGTGCAACCGTAACAATTTTTATTATAAAAAAAAAAAAAAAAAATCTAAACACTAAATTCAAAATGGATAAAAAATCCGAAATCCCTTAAGACCTTAACATTCATACCAAAGCTTCTCTCAAACGTTAAAAAAACTGCCAAACGAAAGAATTCCAAAATTATGGAAATGCTTTTACATGGGAAAAAAAAAAATAAAGATATGTGGATCAGTTAAAAAGGTGTTTTTCTAATGCCTCATTTAGGGATGTTAAAACGGGTCAACCCGGCCCGTTTAGGCCCGGCTCGTTTGTAACCCAGCCCGTTTATGGTTGGCTCGTTCTGGCCCGTTTAAAGGATAACCCGTTTACAACCCGTTTGTAGATTGGCCCGCGGGCTATATTGAGCCCGTCGGACCCGTTTAATTTTTTTAATGAGGCCCTCATTTATAAGACAATTCCCTTATTCGAATTAACTTTTCCTTGACAAAAAAGGTTCATATCACAAATCGACTTTAAATCAATCTATTAGCTTCCAAATTTTCTTATAAAGACAAATTTAAATTTTATCAAAGGTTCCTCCATCGCACATTGCCATATTCTTAGCTTAGAATGGCTCAAACCACACTACATAAATCTCTTTTTTCTGAAAAGATAAGGCACTGCAGAAAAGATCTTAGCAAGCTGAAAATTATAACTTTACGAATTCACGCCTTCAACTAAATGTATTTGAAAGAGAGCTAGAACATGAACAATCTCTCTCTATGCATAATCTTTACAGAATTTATTCCTAAAAGAAGAGCTGATAAAAGGATACTGAGATGTGAAAATACAATGGAAGCAAAAAAACAAAGAAAGGTGGTTTCGGCTTGGAGATGTTAACTCCAAGTTTTTCCATGCTTCTATTAAAGCTAATCAATTAAAATCTACTATTCTTAAGCTAAAAAATGCGCTTGGAGTTCAACATACTTCTAAAGCTTCAAAAGGAGGTATCCTCATCATATTTTCGAAACCTCTTCACTTCCTCAAACGCATCGGCCTCTATTTTTTTTTTTACAAGACTTCCCCTCCCGTGTTACATCCTCAATGAATATGTCTATGTTGAAAGAAGTTAAAAATGAAAAAAATAAGAGACACCATGTTTGAGATAAATTCATCTAGTTCTCTCAGTCATTGGGATGTCAAGTCTACCAAACATTTTAATCCACAATTGGTCCCCATGTCTCCAAGGAAATCAAAGAATTTTTCTTATCATGGTTAATGCCATCGGACTAGAACTAAATCTAGTATGTTTAATACCCAAAAAACCCATCAACCATGGTCGAGCTGAGATCAATCAGTCTTTGTTTCGTACTCTATATAGTGATTGCCAATATCCTTGCAAATCGCTTAAAATCTCTCATTCATTTCCTTATCTTTGAATCCCAATATGCATTTCATCAAGGCACCAAATCTCTGATAACATTCTTATAGCCCACGATGTGGTTCATGGTCTTCAATGCCTTCCTTAGATTGCTTCAAACTTCATGGCTGTAAAATCATATAATTCCAAGCTTTTAATAGAGTCGAATGGAGTTACTTAAAAGATATCTTATCAGCCGGGTTTCATAGTTTATAGATCAATTGGATAATATCTTGTGTATCATCAATCTATTATTCAGTTCGTCTTAATGGTCAAGAATTTGGATCAGACATACCTCAAAGAGGCCTTCGTCAAGGTGATCCATTATCTCCCTTTCTTTTTGTTTCATGCTCTAAAGGTTTTTCTCATCTCCTAGCCAAAGTAGAGACTTCAGGGAGAAACAATGGAACTCAGTTTCATGAAGAAGGATCAACAATCCATCACTTATTGTTTGCAGATGATAACATATTTATATGAAGAGCTAATAAAGACCAAGCCTCGGTATTAGGAGAAACACTCTCCTCCTACGAAGCCATTTTAGGGCAGATGATAAACTCATCCAAATCCTCTATAACCTTTGGAGAAAAAGTCCTCACCTCTATCAAAATAAAAATCAAGTTTATACTCCAACTTCATAAAGAATGTGGCACCGATAAATACTTAGGGATTCCTGAAAATATAAAAGATTCAAAAGCAGAGGTTTTCTCGTCTACAAAAAAACGGCTTAGAGGCAGACTTTCAAGTTGGTTTGCGAGAAAACTATCTCAAGGAGGAAAGGAAACGTTTCTTAACTCAATAACTTCAACCCTATTTGTCTATGTCATCTCGTGCTATAGGTTTCTAAAATCCATTTTCTAATCCTTGGCCTCCTTCATGTTAGATTTTCGATGACATTCCGTAGAGCACAAAAGAGGATCATTGGTTTAGTTGGGATAAACTATGTTAACCAAAGCATCAAAATGGACTTGGTTTTAGAGACCTAGATTTCTTCAACCAATCCTTGCTTGTAAAACACAATTGGTCTCCAATCCATAATTCAAGTTCTCTCCTAGTGCGAGTTCTCAAGAGTAGATATTTCTCCAATCAAGATCCTTTATCTAGTGGTTTTGGTTCTTAGCATTCTTTTGTTTGAAGAAGTCTGATTCATGGGCATCACTTACTGAAGAGAGGTCTGTTGAAACATGCCGAGAATGGTAGATATCTTTATGTATGGACGAATCCATGGTTGGGTGATAAGAGAGAAAATCATCCATTAATAATTGAGAGTTGGTGATTGGATCATCCCAAATAGAAGACAATGGAACATCACTCTTCTCTATAATCTTTTCTATCCAAAACAAGTTCACTAAATTTTGAAGATCTAACCAGCACCACTCTGTAATGAATTATAGACTTGGAAATACATGAAGCATGGCTTGTACACTATCAAATCAGGATACTATGTAGCTTTACAAATCAAATAAGAACATTTATTGCTATTTTATCTCAACAACCATCCCTAAATGTCATCAAGCACTAAATATGGTCAATCGAAACTTCTCCTTAAATTCGATCATTCTTGTGGAAAAGTGCTTATGGTGCGTTACATGTTGAAAATAGTTTCATCAAGAGAGGTTTGAAATCTTATGGTCGTTGCCAAACTTGTGGCTTAGAAGGTGAATCCATAAACCATCTTCTTTTCACTTGTACTTTTGCTAGGCAAGTCCGGGCCATTTTCTCTTACCCTACTCCAGCTTTTGGTTCTCTCTCTCATTTGTTCACTCAAGCCTCTGATTTCTTATATTGGCACCAACTCGTAGAGACCTCTAATCCATAATGTGCTCCTTCCCATGGATTTTGTGGTTCCTTCGGAAAACAAGAAATCATTTTCTTTTCGCCTCAAAAACTAGTTTTTAACAGCCATGGAGGCAGACATATAGTTTGAGGCTCAGGATCCAACCAGTGTTGTGCCTAGCTTTTTCGGGGCTTAAAGCAATATTCGAATATATTTTTAGTTAAATTTAAATATTTATTTAATAAATAAAATAAAATAAATATATATGATAAAATATGTTCATTATTTTGTATAGTACATACATATACATATATTAAGATTTTTATATTAAAAAGAAAAGAATAAATATTTAGTAAGAAACTTATTTTTATGATTATGTATATAATTATAATATTTTAAATAGATTAAATATGAAGATAAATTTAAAAGATTATAAATAATTATAAAAAAATTAAGTTAGTTAAAAATATAATATGATAATAACCAAAAGTTATTAAAAGGCAAAAGATAACAAATTAAAATGATCATTTTATTTGAATAAAATTGACAATTCGGTTGAAAAGAAAAATATCAAAAATTTGAAAACCAATAAAACCTAGTTGTGAATAAACTAGCTTAAATTTGAAACGGAATACAAGTTTTTATAACTAACTTTTTTAAATCATGAAAAGCAGGGCCTCACAAAAATTTTATTTGATGTGGGTTCTGGGATGAATGCCTTTTTGGTAACACTGTAGGCACGACTTTGTATCCAACTCACATCCTAGACCTTAATCATCAAAGTGATGGTGCTTTTACTCAAAATCTAGAAAGTGCCTCCTCCAAATTGGTTCAAATGCAATGAGGGCTCAATTAGGCAAAGAGTAAATATTTAGAAGTTGCTTCCTAGATATTGAGCAAACTCTCCATAGTAAACACTCATTCTTTAACATAAAAAATAAATATGATATTCTTTTTTAAGTATTTTATGGGTTCTAGAAAGTATGATTAAGAATTATATCTCTGCTTTCATACTTGCATTTGAAGTCTCTCTTCTTTTGGATGCGATAACGAGATCAGAGAGTGGTCATCTTTCTAGTCGTAAATCGAATAAATCAATTTTCTCCTCTCAAATTTTCAAATTTGTAAAGTTGAATGATAAAAAAAATCTGTCACTTTCTTTACGCTGATTGTGAATCAAACCAGAGATGCCTAAGTCATAAGTTGGGGTATGTGCCACCAGACTACGAGTGCTCGTCTATTCTTTAAGTACTTTAAATGCAATCTTTATAATCACATTGATTACTCTGGTTGACATAGGAAAAAATCACATTTAATTATTACGCTGACCAAACAAATTACACTGATCGCGCCAGAAACATAAACCAATAGAAACCACATTATCAAAAAAGTGTTACCAGTATATCTTAATCTAGGAACTTTTTCTGAGCTGGCATGATTAGCATTTAGCATGTGCAATTTATTTTCTTCATCGCATTCATTTTTTTTTTTCTTTTGTAACTTTTGATTAATGGGAACAATTGATCGACCCAATATCCTAGAAAATATAAATAAAAATAAAAACCAGTAGATTCAGATCATAAGTTCATTGTTTTATCGATGCCTCCTTTGACAATATATTCCTCCAATTTGATTAAATCGTACTGTCGTATCCTTATAAATTATGCATCTGGGAGCTAGTATTTTTTTACGTGTCTGCAACTTCGTACAAGTTACGACTATATAAACGTGTATCGGGGTGTATATATATATANTATATATATTTTTTTATTCCTACTATTTTAACTGATATAACATGTGTTTTATGTTTCTAAAATTTATACCAAGCTACATCCATATTATTCGAGCTCTAGAATCTCAAACAGAAAATTTCTTACTTTGGTTCATGTGGATATCAGGATATGTACTTACATCTTTGTTATAAATTAAGAACGAGTCAAATTTTCTAGTTTCTTTTTAACACTAGATGTTAGTAGTATAAGTTGGTGAATCTATTTACATATAGTGTTAGTTTGGATATTTATGTCAATGGAAATCGACGTGGTATCACCATATTAGCATCCATTTTCATTTGTTTTCAATAATGCACACACCGCTTCAACCCGTGATAGTGTCCACTGTCCAGCGTCCACAATTTTAGCATTCAACTATTACAAATTAATAGAAAATTTATTTTTATATTATAATTTGTCGTGATACAGTTATAAACAAATTTTTATTTAGGAAAGAAATTAAATGATAAAATTGGTCTCATTGTTTTACAGTTAAATTACCAAATTTACCCTTGGAAAACTCACGGGATGCACTTCTTCTTGGCGAAACCAAACCTGTCATTCTCCAAATCGTACTCCACGTGATAGTTCTGTTGCTGGAAACTTCCGATAATGATCGCCGGACCACTTCTTTCGCCGGAGGGACTTACGGTTCTATCGGACACTATCGTCAAACAGATGTTATCAGTGCTCCCTACGAACGTAAAGTAATTCGATAACGGCAATTCCATCTTGGCTCCACCTTTGAACTCGAAAACCAGCTCTGGCACCGTCGCCGTTTCCTCGCCGGAGATATTGAAGCATGGTCCAAGTCCGCTTAGTTTCTCTAAGTCTTTCTCTCGGGTGTAATTCGACATCTGTGACGCGAATTCTTCAGCAATTAGCTCGAAAACGGGTTGCTCTACGAAAGTGAATGTGGATCCGGAATCAACAATTGATCCTCCGTTGCCTTCGGTTCCTGGGGCTAGATACTTGTAGGGAATCTTCACGTGCTTGCTTCCGACGAAGATTCGCCGGAGATTGAGGTAGTAGTACTCCAGATAAGCGGTGTTGGAGACATTGGGGTTTTTTCGAAACGGCGTGTAGCTAAGACCCGGAGTTTTCGAACCGGATTTATGACCCGATCCGGTATCCAGATCGAGATCGGTGCTCACATTAGTGTTGTCAAACCGACGCGAAACCAAGCAATGCGAAAATCTCTTCAGATTCATTTGTGAAGGAAGAGACTGGGGTCCTCGTCCGAACCCGGCGATACCAGCGGGTTGTCGGTTCGATAGAATAGAGCATCCGACGACGAAATCGGGTACGGTTAGATCCGGGAAATCAAGCGTCTCGGATAGTAAAAGCCCAGCCGTTGATCCTAATCCGTATTGGAGAATGTACGGTGGACAAGTGACGTTGCAATTTCGGGTATTCGGGTCACATCCTCTGCATTTAAGATTGGATCCGTATAGAAGCTGACATTTCGGATTCTGACACCCAATAACCCGTGACGAAGAAGAGTTCTTGGGGATGAATCTAGGGATCCGAGTCGGATCTATACCGGCGAAATTACAACCGGAACATAAATACCTCGAGGTACAAGGGAACCAGACGAGGCTGCTCCCAGTGTCGAAGACGAAAGAGGTTGTCTGCGACGGCGTGCCGAAGCTGAGGGAGACAGAGTATCCTCCGTAGCTACGAGGAGAAAGAGGGGATTTCACAACAGCGGCGGATGCGGAGGTTGTGGAGGAGGAGAGAGCATCTTCGTCGGGTTTAAAGGAGCTGGGTTTTTTGAGCTGTTGAGCTCTGGCAATGGAAGAATCGGCGAGACGACGGAGAGAGAGGTAAGGATCTTTAGGTAATTGGTCAGTGTGGTGGGAGAAAGGAGAGAGAGGTAGTTTCACGGCGGAAACGACGGAGACAAAGATAAGGAATAAGAAGAGAGGAGAAGAAGAAGCCATAGTTTGTTTGTTGTTTTCGGTTTGATGGCTTATGGGTTAAGTAAGAAGAAGGAGAAGAAGGAGACAAAGGAGTGTAAAGTGGAGAATCATGTTCGATAGTGTGACTTTCTTATTCTCCTTTATTATATAAAAAAAACAATAACAATTATCATATTTTGATCGTAAAAACATTAATAATGATAATTCAAATATACATGTGTCCGTCGTTACAAGGAAGCTTACACATACTTTACCACTATAAGTATGTGGTGGAAGCCTGGAAATGTATTTTTGTGTGTCGACATGATACGTAAACATAATACTACAAGATACTTGTAAGATAGAGAGCCAGCCAAATATTTGTATTTACAGAAGCTTGCCAATTTTAGCTAATTTTTAAAAGATTTTTTCCCCAACTTTTGAATGGGTTGATCGATAATCAATTTTAGAATAATATAATAAAGTCGAATTTTAATTAAAAATAATAATTTTTTAACACTTTGATCATATCATTTTTTATACATGTAGAGAATCTAAATAATAATGAAAAAAATACAGAAGTTGATTTTGACTAAAATTATTTTCCCTAGAAAAAAATATATGTGGAAATATGTGTTACTCTTAATATTATTCGGCATAAAAATAATGGAATCCAATATACACGAGCGAATTATAAAACTATATAAGACCAAACTTAAAAACTAAAGAAATGTAATTATAGGCATATTTTTCCATTAATTGATTAAGATTGATAGGCCATGTGGTTGTCGAAGACTCAAGTGGCTAGCCCATTTTACAAACCATGTGATGCATATCTTCTCTAATTAATTTACACGTTGCTTTTATTGAATAAGTTTTGCCTGGATCTTTTTGAGTAATGAGTTTGTCTAACTTCATACTCAAATTCATAGGGAAAATGTGTAATATCTTTCATTCATTCATTATTAAAATCCTAAATATCATAAGAGGGTCGATATTTTTTGTACCTTAACTAAATGTCTCTGAAAACGATTGTAAGGGCGATACACCTGTTACTGAGTAACTGCCATTTTTTCGATTTTCATAGTGAAATTCGTCTTCCGAAGACGGTTATGGTGGCAGTTTATGCCAGATTTTTCGGTTCTAACTGTTTAACAGTTATCGATGACTACTTATTTAAGTTCTGGAAATACCGATTTCTCCATTTTCTAGTTTCCTGTTTCAATTTCGTAAGAATGTCAGAGAGAATGCGTAAGCAAATGCAAGAACTTGATTTGGGTATTGATGCCCCAGTCATTCAATTACCCCATGATCTCTGTGCTGAAGCGGCGAATGAAACTCGTTTTTGTCAGGGGCGAATGTAGATCATATTTTTAGTGGGTGCACTATTCACAAAATGATAGGAAAATGGGAACAAAATTTGTAATTAAATAAATATGTATCTAGTTTTAACTAATTATTAAATGAATTTTTGAAAATTCATGGGGGCACGTGCACCCTTAACCTTGTATGTGGCTTCGCCTCTGGTTTCTGTCTCATTGCCAAACCTGTGAATCCTCAAAAACAGAATTTGAGGGCGATGATGGTCACTTTACCTCGGCTTTGGGGTCTTAGTGACGAAGTTGTGGGACGCATTGTTGACCACCAACGAATCCAATTCATCTTCGCCACTGAAGAAGCACTTGTTTCTGTGATGCGC
>OVAV01003036.1:0-10359 GCA_900406375.1 Iberis amara
TTATAAAAATAATATATTATAATATATAAACAATAAATATGTTTTAAATTGAAAATATATGTTAGATTGATTTATGAATCATGATAAATAATATTAAAAGAAAAATAAATTATCATTATATATATATATATATATATATTTTAGATTGAATTATGAATCACAATAAAAAAACTTAAGAATAAGTTTCACAAACATACTTTTATATGTTAAATATCAAACCTAAAAATTTATATTATTTAAAATACCAATAATCTCTAAATTATTTATTTTAAAATGTTATTATGTTTATATATTAAAAGAATTTGAAAAATATTTTCTTCTAAAAAACTAAAAAGGAAATTATAATCTAAGATAAAATTAAAAAGGAATTGATTATAAAATGAGAAAATAAATTTTTTAATGATATATAATAGATTTTGTGTGTAGGTTAAATTTTACTATTGTAACCCTTACTTAATTGACATAAATAATAAGATTTAAAAGTATCTTATAATGGGATATTATGTAAATTTGACATATTAAAATTTTTTTCAAAAAAAAATCTCTTTAAATATATTGTAATTTGTAGATATGCTATTTTTACATACTTGTTTACATTTTGCCTTTTTACCATACTTATTTACCATATTATGAAGCTGTAATCGTTTTCTTTTGGTTGTTTAATTATAATGGATCAATCTGGCGACTATTGTTATAAAACTAATTAGGATTTGGAGGTTAAAAACAAACTACAAATTCACTATTATTATGTATAAGAATTCATACACTTATGTATACATCTATACAGAATTATAAGTGTTATCAATCAATTCTTTATGTTTCTAATTACACAAAATGGATAATTACAACCATATGAAATATTTGGCACTCATACATAAGATTATACTATTTTCTTTGTTGTTTTAATATATGAGTTATTACGAGTTGATTCAATAATTTAAGGGGAATTCTCAAAAATACCACCAAAAACTAGGTTTATTCAAAAAATAACACACACTCTCAAAAGTTCCAAAAATACCACAATTTTTTCCTAAAATACCACAAAAATGTTTTTGTTCCAAAAATACCACAAAATTTGAAATAAATTTAAAACATCAAATTTAAACCCTAAAACTCCAAAACCAAACCATACCCCTTCAAAACTAAACTCTAAACTCTGTTTAGTGAACCCAAACCCAAAATTTTAAATTCTAAACCCTTAAAATTCACTTTTTATGTTTGTGGTATTTTTGGAACATTTAGGAGTATGTGGTATTTTTTGAACTTTGGGAGTGTGTGGTATTTTTGAAATTTGAACTTCTTTTGATAGTATTTTAAGGTAATTCCTCATAATTTAAATTAAATTAAAAAAGAATTTGTATTCATATAGTTAGTGACGAGATAACTATTAAACTATTTACTCCTTTTTAATGAAATATTATATAAAACGAAACATTTTGATATCAACAGAATTTGTAAAATGTAAAATTTAAGAGTTTGATATTTGTAAAATAATTCTTAAACTATAACATAAAAATTTCAAACGTTATAAAAAAATTGTTTATAATTAACTTAAGATTGATGTCTAAAGAAAAAATTAACTTATGATACTTAAAAGAAAAAACCTAAAAAATCTAATGCAAAGAAACAGCATGCGCCGAAGTTAATGATGGGATAGGGGTAAAATTGGAAAATAAAATTAGAGGCGTGGCACTTGTCAGCTTCATTAACCTCCGAACTCAATGTTTTTATTTACTTTTTTATCTTTTCCAGCATTAATTTAGCTCTATCTAAACATAGGGGTTCTATAAGATATGAATCGAGAACAAGGGGTCTACTTTGCAATTTCAAAAGTTCTCCCGACCAAAAATAAACATCAGACCAAATTCCGATCTACGGCTACGAATCAATGGAAAAAGCGTATATATAGATGCTTTCGCAAAAACTTTCTTTTTCTTACTTATATTTAAATTAGTTTATTTTGCACGGTTTTGGGTTCTCTAAAAGGCTGTACCTATAAAAGAATATATAGAAATAGAACAGAGAATATTATAAAAAAAGGATCTGAAATTTTACCAACTTTTTCTACTCAGTTTCAAAAAAAAAAAAATGTGTTCCTCGAAAGCTGATAATAGCTGCAATAAAGTATCTTTTTCATCTCTTTCTTTTCTCTTTTTTCCTAACTTCGTTTAAAGAGAAACAAAAAGAAACGAA
The DNA here is from genome assembly GCA_900406375.1 of Iberis amara. Classification (NCBI taxonomy): domain Eukaryota; kingdom Viridiplantae; phylum Streptophyta; class Magnoliopsida; order Brassicales; family Brassicaceae; genus Iberis; species Iberis amara. Next base: position 2,194 of record OVAV01003036.1, read on the forward strand.
AAATAAAAAGAAAGAATATACGAAACTGTGAAGATTCCTTGAAACTAATAACACTGATCACTAAAATTCGTGCCATCTTGGACAGACGCAAACCCAATGCTTCACAGTTCACACATACATTCATATTTTATTAACTATAAATATATTGACTGTTTATTAAAAAAATTGTCAAAAATAAAAAAATACAATTTTGTTTTGTTTTATATGATATAGAAAATTTTAACACACAAATTAAAAAAGCATACAAAAATCATATTTTTTTGCAATAAAAATTACACTGCATAATACAAATATCACAAACTAAATAACTTTAAATATCTACATAGAAATTTGAAAATTATTTTAAATAAAACAAAATTTATTTTAAGCATCATTAAAATAACATTCCTTTTGTTTTATAATATAAGAAGTTTTAGTTTAAAGCACAAAGACTATAAAAATTCAATTTTTTTCTCTAAGATATCACGATTAATTTATAATTAACCAATCAATAAAATGAGCATTATATCATTAGTTATAATATATTAAGTAATTTTGAATTTGCATAAAATTTTGAAAAAGTCTTATAGTTTGAAACAAGACAAAAAAATTTAAATATCTTATATACTGAATCCTATATAATGAAACAAAATGAGTATATTTCGATATGAAAGAGATGTCATCCGATTGAATAAAACCGAACCAAACCGTTCGTTCGAGGGGCTTTTTACAATCTGCTTTGAAATTATGTTTGTATTAAATAAGGGCTTAAGGCTAAGCCCATTAGAGAAGTAAAAGCCCATAAAAGCAACTCGCAAGTTTTTCATTTACAAGCCTTTAGAACCGGGAAGATCAATCCACTGGAGCTCGATCTCGACCTCGCCACGCTCGACATTACGGAGTCGGAGACAAAAGCTCTGGACGATTCGGTCGTTGATCCACCGGATATAACTTTCCTCGGCTAAGCAGTTGGAGCGGCTAGGATGGATCGTCGATATAATAGTTCCGTCTGGTAAACCGGAAAGCTCCATTCGTAGAGCTTCAATGTACGGGTTTAAATCGATCTCTGCGTCTCCCATTTTATCATCCTTGCTGAACAAGTCATGGTCGTACACAATCTGTTTTTTTTTAAACCAAGACATTTAAATGTAAACCGGTCCGGTTAAGAAAGTGGTAAGTAAAAGAAATTGGGATTTTACCATACTAAGCGGGAGATTCGGGTCGGTGACAGTGAATGTCAAATCTTCTTCCCATTGAGGGTTTACGTTTTTCTTCACCACTCGTGTCTTGAGTTTCTGCAAAAGAATCTTTGATATTGTAAATCTAAAAAAAGTTAAAATCAATTCTTTCGATTTGGTAAGTTTCGAACCTGGCGGCCTAGCTTGAGGACGACGTAAGGATCGCTGCTGGAAACGTCACGGACGGCGAGATTGACACCGCGTTTGACGCGAACGCGAAGGATACCCAACAGATCATCCATCAGCGACATTTTTCTCTCCGACGATAAATGATTCAAAGAAACTAACTGAAATGTTATGTGGCTACTTTTCTAATAATGTTAATGATGATTATTATAAGAGGCGAGATATTTATTTTCTTTTTTAATTATTATTACATTATTATTAGCATTATTGTTTTGGCTGGACGTGAGGACCGCTTAAACGCAAGTTCTTGGGGATCGTATATTATAAATTAGAGTAATTCCTTGAAATACCATCAAAAGAAGTCAAAATTCCAAAAATAACACACTCCCAAAAGTTTCAAAAATACCACATACTCTCAAATGTTCCAAAAATACCACAAACATAAAAAGTGAATTTTAAGAATTTAGAATTTAAAATTTTGGGTTTGGGTTCACTAAATAAAGTTTAGGGTTTAGTTTTGAAGGGGGTAGAGTTTGGTTTTGGGATTTTAGGATTTAAATTATAAATTTTAAAGGTATTTCAAATTTGTGGTATTTTTAGAACAAAAACATTTTTGTGGTATTTTTGGAAAAAATTATGGTATCTTTGGAACTTTTGGGAGTGTGTGTTATTTTTAAAATAAACTTAATTTTTTGTGGTATTTTCGAAAATTTCTCTATAAATTATAATAAATTTGCATATTCAACGAGTCGTGATTCGGTTTGAACAAAATAATAAAGGAAAGACATGCAAGTCATAAACACGAACCATTTTCTGCAAGCCACGTTTTTTTGTCCATCAATAGTTACATATTTTTGTCAAAGACGTTGCTTGAAATAAATAAAATTTTGGATATTATAAGTATCGGAAAGAAATTATTAATCAGCGTGTAGGGATTAAAATCTACTAATGCTAAAGTTACAGACTTACAGGTCACAACAATGTACATATTATAAAACACATCGGCAGAGCCTCTGGATATATGATCATGAAATATCTGAATTGGTCCCAAACGTAGAACAATAATAACTAAATTAAACACTTATATACTAAAAATAATCATAAATAAATATTTTTTGATTGGATGAAAGCTTATATGTGATGCATAAACTTATGCAACCATGACGTATATTTGTTTATTTTATATAAAAAAAATAAAAAATCAATTTTCTTTGGAACCTCTAGATGGTCATTTACCTCTTTGAACCAATCATTGGTCAGTAGTGTTTAGACTTGACCCTTACTCTTGTTTTAGTATTGTGTGATCCAAATGAATTGGTGGAACGATTCTGTTCGTAATACCACTCAGGATATCCATGACTGTGAAAATATTCAGACACATCGTGTCCTTGCCGATGAAAATGATAACATGCTAGATTTGATATATCTCGTATTCGTGAACCATAGTGGTATTGTATTCTGTTTAACCAAAAAAGCGATTGCCTCTGTTTTAAAAATCTCTTGCGTATGGACATTGTTGATTTTCTGTTCTTCACGTATCACACTGAGAGTAAGCTTGAGCGAGATATGGCAAAGGATCTTCTTAGATTACTATTGATCAGGTGTTAATGAACCGAGGTAATTAGGTAAATATTAACAAAACAAAAAAAGAAAGAAACGGGTGTACTTACTCCATCATCTTCTATTTCTTTAGCAATGTTTGAAGCTGCTGCACATATGCAAGCCCGAACGGTTTAATTCTTCACACAACTTCGAATCTTTTTATGGTATGAAATTATGTATTATTCATTGAATGTAATGGAACCTTTTTAATTTTGAGTATAATGATGCCTTTATACAGAGGTTTTAGGTACAAGTATAGAAGAGATATATACTATAAGTAATGACCATCCAGTGGTGTCAAAAAAAAAAAAAAAGACCATCCAGTGATCGAAGCATAGATCTGAGCCCATATTGTTAGGATTATGAGCTTCCAACTCAAAACCAATTGACAATTAGTGGATTAGCCCATATCCCTTATATAGTGGTGTATATCCCTCTGAGTTTCCAATGCGGGATATTGTATCCCTATTACGCCCCCTCGAGATAATGGGTCTCGTTAACCATTAATCTCGGGTGGTTTGGGCAAGAGTGGTAGGACCAATTTTTGGATCGGGCCGTGGAACGGATCGGGCTCTGATATCATGTTAGGATTATGAGCTTTCAACTCAAAACCCATTGAAAATGAGTGGATTGGCCCATATCCCTTATATAGTGGTCTATATCTCTTTGAGTTTCCAATGCGGGATATCGTATCCTTATTACAGATTAGGGAGTGGGTTTAACCATCTACTAGACTTTATGGACTCGAGTGGGTTTAATTATATCATATTATAAGTAAACTTACAAAATCTTACTATAAATAGATTAAATATTTTGGTTCAACGTAAACTAGAAACAGATCAAAGAATTACTTTCATTGCTATACGCACTTAATGCTGGTCCAATGATTTTAAATGCCCTATAAAAGTTCGAAGAACATGTCTTTTAATATATGGGAAAAAATGATTTTGTAAATTAATTAGTCGGTTTGTTATGGTTCAAATATTAAAATGACATAAAAACAAAACAAAATATTTAACTAAAAAATATTAAAATTGGTTTACCATCTTAAAACATCTAATGAATATTATTTTTACAAAAAATCTATATTTATAATACTTATTATATAAATATATTAAAATTTTAACAAAAATGCTCTTTAATGTTTGTGTCATAATTAGTGGTTTTCCTTACTTATGACATCTCTAATGGTTGGCTTCATTTTTTGCTTCAAAAATGCACTTTCTTCAAAATGAAACAAAAAATGAAGCAACATTTTCTCCAATGGTTTGCTTCATTTTTCAATCTAAAAAGAATATTCCAATATATATTCCAATTATGTTTTACAATTAATTGTTAATAACACCTTCTAGTTTTTCAAGTTTATTAATTTTACCCAAATAATTTATTTTAACACTAGTTCAATAAAATCACTATTAAACATAAATAAACTATACTCATAGAAATATAAATACAATACACAATATTTTAAGTATTTTATTTTTATTTTAGTAGTAATTAAAAGTCAAATATATGTTCAATTTGTTTATATTTCTTTGTTATAATAGTTATATAGTTTTAGTTTTAGATTTAATATATCATTATATGTTCTATTAAATATGTGTTTTTATTATATTTTAACTTTTAAATCAAATTGATAAAGAATATTAACACATATGTGGGTAATATTATAGTATATAATTTGTTTAAGCATGAATTATCAACAAATTAAAGAATAAAGACTCATTTACAATTAAAAAAGTTTATCTTCAAAAAATGAAGCAATGAATAGTGTGGCTTCAAATTTGAAGCAACACTATTTATTGCTTCATTTTGAAGCAAGAAATAAAGTACCATTGGAAAAGATTTTGCTTCAAAATAAAACAAAAAGTGAAAAATGAAGCACCATTGGAGATGGTCTTATGCTCTAGGCCGACCTTCTATATACTTAGGCCAAGTCCAATGGGACTCTATAACGCCATTATACCGTAATTTTCCTCTCCAAGCGGACGTTATAATATGCACTATTATAGTGCAATGGTGTGTTTCTCTACAGTACCACACCAAATTTGGTAGGGTACTGTAGCAACGACAAAGCATTTTTTTTTTGCATTTTTTTTTTCTGTTCACTTCAAAATAATTTATTTAATTGTAGTAAAATAGTATATGAATAATTCACCGACCGATTTACTCTCAATCGACTAAATTGAGCTGAATAAATTGAACCGAACTGAACCGATGTTTGGTTTACACTCAATCGAGTAAACCGATCAGGGGATTATTAATTTTAGTTCGGCTTTCGGTTCGGTTCGGAAAAAATTAACCAAATAACCCAAAATTTAACGGATCCGAAATATATTTAAGATTTCCGAAAAAACTAAACTTTAAAAAATAATAACAACAGAAACCGAACTGAAATTATGTTCGGTCCAGTTCGGGAAAAAAACATTAGTAACCGATTAAACCAAAAACCGAACCGAAAAAACAAATATTATTATTATTTTAATTTTATAATGTGTATATGATATTAATTAATTATGAAAACCAATATTAATTTTAATAAATTATAAAAAGAATCTTTAGATTTAACAATATAATAATAAAAAATATTCATTTTGGTGTAATATGTGGTGTTGTGGTTGGAGAAGGGTTTTTGTTTTAGTGCTAAAATTACACTAAATTTCAACACTATTTTAGTATTGTGGTTGGAGATGTCCTTATAACTTATAAGCCATGTTATCTATCAAATTGATACTATTCCAGATTTTGTTTTAAAATCATAACGGCATTTATATAGTAACAGAACAAATCAGGTAACAAATATCCACAAAATTCATAAACAAATCTCACCATCATAATTAACAAAGAAAAAATTGGAATTATATCACAGCCCATATTTCTGCTATTTAACACAACACAACTACAATACTCATCAAACAAAGAGTACAAAGAAACTAAAATACAAAATAAAAGTAAATGGAGATTTACAAATTGATGGCCGTAGTCTTCGCCGTCATCGCCGTCCTCTACTCCGTCCAGGTGACGGCAGAAGGAGGAAACGATCCACTGGCGGCTTGCACGCAAAAACTGCTGCCGTGTCAACCGTACATACACAAGGTGAATCCGCCGCCTCCACCGTCGTGTTGCGGGCCGATGAAAGAGATCCTGGACAAAGATACGACGTGTTTATGTGCCGTTTTCAATAATCCATTGATACTCAAAACCCTAAACCTCACGAAAGAGAACGCTCTCGATCTTCCTAAGGCATGTGGACTTAATCCTAACGTCTCAGTTTGCAATGAAACACCTCGTGAGTTATTAATTCTCAAATAATATTACACTAAAATAATATGTATATATACTATATGGTTAATCAACATCAATTGACGTTCTTTTTTTTTTTTCTTTTTTTTTTTCATTAAGCTTCTTCTACTACTGGTACACCGGAATCAACCAAAGGTATACACTTTTTATATAATATTTAACGTGCTTAAACTTTAATAGAATACAATCTTACAAAATATAAAATCTCTTTTAATATAATCAATTAACATGAAGACGAATTATCTATTCTTTTATCTAGTACGCACATTAAAAGTGAATATTAAAAAAAAAAATACAGTCTGCATATCTTATTTATTTTAGTGTAATTTGGTTGACAAAAAAACTTTATACAGTGATTAATATGCACTTTTTTTTATAAAGATTAATATGCACTTTAGTATGTTAATAGTATATATATTTTGGATTTGTCATTAGTTTGGTCGCGTCATTACACACTTGTATTAGGAAGAAAATTTATGTAGAAGATAATTTAGGATTACATCAAATCAATAGAATTTTGTTTGAGTAAAAAAGTATTTTCAAATTGTATTTTTCTCAAAGTTTTCACATCCTTTAAAGTCAATTTGCTAATTACCCCTATGTATTTTTAGCTTTAGATACGAAATTAATTTAATTCCAATTCGTTCTAGCTATATTATTTTATATTTAACTTTTCTTCTAGTTTACGATGATAACTTGATCATAAAAATGTTAGTCTTGGTTATACTCTAATCTATCGAAAATTACAGTTAACCAATTCGGTTTTACTGTAACGAAAAATTAATGGGACGTTTTTACTGAACAGGAAACTCTTCAGCTCCAACTCTCAGCTTCAGTGGATTGATTAGTTTTCTAACCGCTCTCGTTGCAATAATCATAATCTTCTTTTGATTAATTATGTCATTTGATTTGTTTATGCCTGTGTGTTTTTCTTTTGTCATCATTTAATGTTTTGTCTCCTTTTACATAATGATAGTTTTAATCTTTAAATATTTTGTTTTTGTCATAATCTTTAAATATTTAATAGTGGAAAAGTAGTCTTTGTCAAATGGTTATTTTTTTTCTTCCAAAATTTGATTCTACACAATTGCAAAATCTCATATTATAATAACTAATTATAAATTAGATCTCGTGGATCCAATTTAAAAATAAAAAAACAAGTTTTTGTACTTAATTCTCTGGTTCAATTTTAGACGATTTTTTTTGTCAACATCAATATATTAAATTAAGAAATGTTACAGCCATTGTATAATAGATAATAGAATTACAGACGTGGATTCTTGCCCACTTAGCAAATAAATCTATATCTTAAACAAAAGTTCTAGAAACATGTTTTAGCCGGTTAAGAATAAACCTTGTTACTGTCATAATTTGGTCTTCATATGAAAACATTTGAAAAATCAGTTACGGTGGTATACTCTCTTATATATGGCCCAATGAGATGTATAAGTTTCGGTAAGAAGTAAGATCTTTTTGTTTTGTATGTAAGAAATTATTATCTTTTCTTTGTGGTCTTTATTAATGATAATCGAAAAAATTTTACACAATTAAAACAAAAACACAAAACTCACAAATTTCAACTATTTTAATTCGAAATTTCAGGAGACATAAACCCGAACACTCGAAAACCAAAGATAATATACATAAACGACAACATTAAAAAGACAAAGAAGAAGAAAAAAAGGCTAGTAAAGAGAGAAAACCGTCAACTCTAAATGAAAATGGCAAACCCCTGGTTTCCTGTGAAGGTGATTTCCGGCAGCTCTCAACCACCTCCGAGCGGTGGCTCTCTCATCCCCCACCACCAAATCCCTCCCATTCCCCCTGATCCCCCTGACCCTTTAAGTCTTGACCTTTTCCCAACTCTTCCATCCACTCTCTCCACTCATTCCCCTCCTTCCTCCCCATTATCCCCTTC
>OVAV01003037.1:0-10358 GCA_900406375.1 Iberis amara
TTTTTCTGTTTGAATGTTCTTCAATGTTTCTTCCAATATCTTTTAATATATGAATTTTCTGGTTATGATTCTTGTTAATCTTAGCCTTAGATCATGAATATCTAGAGCATGTGATTTTTGGGTTTGTGATTTATTTTCTGTGTTTGTGTTCTTGTACATTTATGAAAGTTTGATCATTGCATTTTAATTCCATTTCGTTTCTACCCTTGAATCTTGCTCATCCTTGCTAATATAAGTCTTATCATGATGATTTACATGCCTATTTTTTTTTCTGAATTTTCTGGGTTTGTGATATTTATGTGCATAGAGTAGTTTCCGGGTTCTTAAGGATGTGATAGATTATTGTTGAATCCTTGATATCCTAGGTGTTTAAACTTGTTTATGCAAAGATCCTTTCTGTTTCAGTGTTCTTGATACTTATTTCTCTCTGATCAATTGAATCTGACCTTAGACATTTCCACACGTAGAAGGTATTTGATGAAATGACTGAACCATATGATTTCAGAGATTTGCATTCCTATCCCAAGGGATTAGTTCTTTAGGGTGCTTATTGGCTTTAATAGACTGTTTCTTCATGCTTGCTAGGTTGTATTCCGTTAATGAGAATTAGGTCTGGATATAACTTAACTTGAGATCATTTGTCAAGAGATTGAATCTGATTATTTATGAGTTTATTGTATAGGGATCAGCTCTTGTTTGAGGTATGTTAAGCATCTAGGTANCATTTGTCAAGAGATTGAATCTGATTATTTATGAGTTTATTGTATAGGGACCAGCTCTTGTTTGAGGTATGTTAAGCATCTAGGTAGATTAAGGAGGATCACTGATGAATTAACCCATCCTTAGGAATTTTTATTTTCCGATTGTTTGAAGTTTCACTTGTTCACTTGTTTTGATTGTTCAAGTGCTCCTTATCTGGTTAAGTTTGTTTAAAGCATGTTAGTATCTATGTTTACTATGATTTCCACGATTGTTCATTTCGTTTCGGATTGTTAGTTTACTCTCTTAATTATTAGGCTTGAATTAATAGATTTTGATTGCATCTTGATTGGTTAATAGCTCACCCATTTGTATTGACAATCCTATATACTCAATGATTATGATAGTATGTTAGGGAATTAAACTAGTAAAAGACTGAAAAATACTTATATTAATTTGGCCGCCGTTGCTGGGATCGAATCCGGGTCACTCGCGTGATAAGTGGGAATACTTATCACTATACTACAGCAGTCAACATCCACTATCATACTACAACACTTCAGACACTAACAATTCTTAATAGTAGGATCTTAGACCTGATAGGATAGGAGAACCTTGGCCAAGTCAACAGTTTTTCATTTAGTCCTCAGTGTTCCAAAAGCTTCCTAAGTATCTGAATTAACTCCAAAATGCCACATGTATGTAATATTCATGCACAACTATCCTAAACATGCAAAGTTACTAAGAAAGACAATGAATGCAACACATTGATGACATAACATGAGTAAAAATGATGATAAATGAATACTTAAAACATGTAAAATACAGACATATTAACTCCCCCGAACTTAATTCTTGCTTGCCCTCAAGCAAGTAATTCGTAAGCTGGAGAATATGTTTTAAAATTGGAACTTAGAACCAAAATATGCTTATAAACTAGATGAAATAAATTTCCAAGTTAATAGTTCTAAAATGAAAAGTAATTTCATTATACTTAAAAACTTTAGCAATACTCATCAAAGCCTAATTCATATAAATTCTAACCTACACGTGCATTTAAATCTATTTATTCCTTTAACATCCATTAAGCAGAAACCATGAATCAAACTATGCACAATCATTGAACTCATTTGGATAAAAGACAGGTTAAGAGACAAAGATGGGCCCTTCATACAATGGTTAACATTTCAAAACAGGGATCATTCAAAAGGGAATGAGCTTTTGCAGAATGCTAAAGGTAAGAACCAATTGGTGCATATAAGAATAGAATCTAATCTACCCAATAACATAGAAGCTAAAAGCTTTCCTATTTCTAATCCCAGTAGCAGATCTTATTTCTACCCTTTATAATTCAAAGCAATCTTCATGGTTCACACTTCCTTTTTATTCTTTCTCTTTCTTATCCTAGGAGAGGTTTCTTTTATTATTAACTTCTAGCGGATTGGTTTCTTTCTCACTTTAGCAGCTATGGCTTTCATTTCTTTTAATTCAATCATACTTCCTAGGCTTTTGTCCTTTTTTCATTTCTTTCTGTTTTACACAAGACCATACATTTACATTACAATACCCCAATCTTTTACTAGATCATACCATTTCATTTTCTTCTTCTTTCTTCTCATAAGAATTTTTAACCACTTTCCTACTTCTTTACCATTTTCCAATTTGTTCTTTTCTTTTTAAATCACCCCAAATACCTAGAATTGAATCTCACCTAGTCCTATCTAGTCCAATAATCGTGAACTAAAAATACATGAAATTCCATTCTCGTCAGGTCAAACCTAACACTTTCTACCAAGTTCATTCCAGATAAAGACCTTACAGTCAGTACATATACATGGCTTGAAAGAAAGCTAAGTTTAAGGTGGAAAATAAATAGGGACAAACATCCGATCACAACATGCTTTAATTAAGAAAATATTATGCAATTACACATTCTAAACATGGTTCAGTCTTACTTCAAACTTAATTAAGGTGCATTAGACAACTAATAACCAGGGCATTGAGATTATTTAATAATTTAGCACATTTACAAGGTTATAATCATCCTAGTTCCCTCTGATGCAATCAACCTATATGAAACAAGACTATACTTTTAAATCAAGCATAGCTTGATAGTTATGGTTCAAGATAACAAGTTTCATGGTTTGCCTATCGAGGATCCCTTGTACCACCTTGATGAGTTCGACAGGCTCTGTGGCCTAACTAAGATCAATGGAGTGAGTGAAGATGCCTTCAAGTTGAGACTCTTCCCATTCTCTCTGGGTGACAAGGCCCTTCAATGGGAGAAGGCACTTCCTTAAAATTCTATCACATCTTGGGATGCTTTCAAGAAGGCTTTTCTTGCAAAGTTCTTCTCTACTTCAAGGATCGCAAAGCTTCGTAATGAGATCTCTGGTTTTGTTCAGAAGAATGCCGAAATATTCACTGAGGCTTGGGAACGGTTCAAGGTTTATACATTGCAGTGCCCTTTTCATGTAATCAGCAATGAATCCCTTCTTAGCACTCTATACAAAGGAGTTCGTCCTAAGATAAGGATGTTACTTGACATAGAAAGCAATGTGAACTTTTTGTAAAGGAATGTGGATGAAGGTTGGGAACTAGTGGAGAACTTGGCTCAATATGATGGGAATTACAATGAGGACTAAGAAAGAAGCTCAAGGGGAAGTACTGATACTGAAGAGAAACTCAAGAAAGAGATCAGAGCCCTTAATGATAAGATGGATAGGATGCTTCAAAGCCAACAAAGGAAAGTCCATTTTGTTATTGCAGAGGAACATATTGTAGTTCAAGATGGGGAGGGTGATCAAATTGAAGAGATTAGTTACATCCAGAACCAAGGTGGCTACAACAAGGGTTTCATCAATTACAAGAGGAACCCCGATCTTTCTTATCGCAACAACAATGTCGTCAATCCATAAGACTAAGTCTATCCACCAAATCAGAAACAACAAGCCAAGCCATTCATTCAATATGCTTAACAACAAAATCAAGGTTTCGCTCCTAAGTAGCAAATTCAGAGTGGGTTCTAGCCACTTCAACAGATGAGTGCACCTCCTGGTTTTTCACCACAACAAAAACAACCTCAACAATCAAATATTGAGGCCTTGTTGCAAAAAATTCTATAAGGTCAAGCAAATGGTGCTATGAAGACTTCTAAGAAGCTTGCTGAACTCAACACCAAGATGGACTGTTCTTACAACGACCTCCATATCAAGTTTGAAGCTCTGAATTCAAAGATGAAATATATGGAAAGCATGGGTGCTTCATCTTCTGCACCCAAGTCTATAGGTCAACTTCCAGGGAAATCTGTTCAACCCCCCCCCCCCCCCCCCCCCCCCCCCCCCCCACCCCACCCNTTACTTTGAGGAGTGGAAATGAGTTACCTGCTAGAGAGGGTCCTATTCAAGACACTGGGGACAATGTAAAAAAAATGGGGAGTTTAAATGAAGCCCAAAATGTTGATTCTGCAAAAACTGATCTTGAAGTGGACACTGGAGTGGACCCCTGCCAAAGTCAGTTACCAATGTAAAGCCTGTTTCTCCTGAAAAGCCATCTACTTCAACGAAGAAGTAAACGCCTTTTGTTCCACCACCCTACATGCCAGATTGCCATTTCCACTAAGCTTCAACAAAGAGATTATGGAGAAATACAATGGAATCTTTAAGAAGTCCATGAAGGAAACTGAAATCAAAGTGTTACTTCTGAATGTCATAATTTTATGCCTCCATATAAGAAGTTCCTGAAATATACAATTACGAAAAGAAGTAAAGAGATTCAAGGAATGGTAGTGTTAAGTAAAGAATGCAATGCCATAATTACAAAGACAACAATCCCCAAGAAGCTTTCTAATCCTTGTTCTTTCACCTTACCATGTTCACTAGGTCTTCTAACCTTCAACAAGTGTTTATGTGATTTGGGAGCCCATCAGTTTAATGCCTTTCTCAGTAGCCAAGATGCTGGGTTTCAACAAGTACAAATCTTGTAACATATCTTTGGTGTTAACAGATAGGTCTGTTAGAATTCCTCATGGAATACTAGAAATTTTCCTGTCAAAGTTGGAGTGCCAGAGATACCCACAAACTTTGTGGTATTGAAAATGAATGAAGAGCCCAAATGTTCTTTGATTTTGGGAAGACCATTCTTAGCTGTAATAGATGTTCAAAAAGGCAAGATTCAATTGAATATGGGTAAATATCTCAAGATGAATTTTAAAATCCAAGAAGCTTTGGAGAAGCCTAGAATAGAGGGTCATATCTTCTACATTGAAGAAATAGATCAATTTGCTGATGAGCTACTGGAGGAGTTACATGAAAAGGATCCTCTCCAAACTACTTTGACAAAGAATGGAGAACATAGGTATCTTTACAGAGAATCACTTGTGTATGAAATGATCCTAGACTCACACAAGCCATTGGAGAATGAAGAACCATTTGAAGATGTCAAAGAGTCAGAAAAACAAGTGCTTGCAGCTGTTGAGGAAACCATAAATCTGACTGGGACAGACTCGGACAACTTGTCCCCTCCGAGATCCCACTCCAAGCACGACTTTATCAAAAGACTTTTCTGATCTTAAGGCACCAACTGTGGACCTGAAACCACTTCCAAAAGGACTAAAGAGTGCATTTCTTGGTCCTGATTCCACATATTCCGTCATAGTGAATGATGAACTTAGTGATGATGAATTTCATTTGCTATTGATTGAATTGAGGAAGTTTAGGAGAGCCATAGGGTATTTACTAAATGAAAAAGGAATTTCACCTAGTCTGTGCACTCATATAATTTACCTTGAAAATGAATCTTACTCTAGCATTGAACCTCTAAAAAGATTGAATCGTAATTTGAAAGAAGTTGTTGAAAAGGAAATTCTTAAGTTGTTAGATGCTGGTGTTATTTATCCTATCTCTGATAGTACTTGGGTGTCTCCTGTTCATTGTGTGCCTAAGAAAGGTGGAATTACAGTTGTGAAAATGATAAATATGAGTCTATGCCTATTAGAATTATCACTGGACATAGGATTTGTATAGATTATAGGAAGTTGAATGCTGCATCTAGAAAATTTCATTTTCCATTGCCTTTTATTGATTAGATGTCAGAAAGACTTGCAAACCATCCTTATAGTATCTAGGTGGATATAATGTATACTTTCAAACACCTATACATCCCAATGATCATGAAAAGACTACTTTCACAACATTTGCATATAGGAGAATGTCTTTTGGATTTTGTAATGCACCTGCTACTTTTCAAATGTGTGTGGCTTCTATTTTCTTGGATTTAATTGAGGGGATGGTAGAGGTATTCATGGATGATTTTTCCATGTATGGCTCTTCCTACTCTTCTTGTTTAGTTAACTTGTGCAGGGTACTTACCCGGTGTGAAGAAACGAACCTTGTCCTGAATTGGAAGAAATGCCACTTTATGGTCAGAGAAGAGATCGTTTTGGGGCACAAGATTTTTCAAAGGGAATAGAAGTGGACAAAGCCAAGATAGATGTGATGATGCAGCTGCAGCCACCAAAGACAGTGAAGGACATAAGAAGCTTTCTTGGACATGCTGGTTTTTACAAAAGGTTAATCAAAGACTTCTCCAAGATTGCTAGACCATTGACAAGGCTGATATGTAAGGAGACATAATTCGTTTTTGACTCTGAATGTTGGAAGGCTTTCCACCTCATCAACGAAGCCTTAGTCTCAGCCCCAATAGTTCAAGCTCCGGAATGGAATCACCCATTTGAAATCATGTGTGATGCATCAGATTATACAGTTGGGGCTGTTTTGGGACAAAAAATAGACAAGAAGTTGTATGTGATCTACTACGCAAGTAGAACAATTGATGAAGCTCAAGGGAAATATGCAACAATAGAGAATGAGTTATTAGCAGTGGTCTTTGCATTTGAAAAGTTTAGAAGCTATTTGGTGGCTTCAAAGGTCATTTATCTACACATATCTTGCAACATTAAGGAACATTTATGCAAAGAAGGATACCAAACTAAGGTTGTTGAGATGAATCCTATTCCTGTAACAGTTTGACATGGAGATAGTGAACAATCCCACTTGATGATTTCAAAATAGAGTAGCAGATCACTTATTTAGGATGAGGATAGATGATTCAATCCCACTTGATGATTTTATGCCTAAAGATTAACTCATGGTGATTTATGCCTATAAATTTGAAGAAAAAGAAGTGGTATCCGCCAATGCAACTCTTTGGTATGCAGACTTGGTTAATTTTAAGGTGTGTAGTAAAATACCCACAGACTTTGATGCATACAAGAAGAAGAAGTTCTTGAGTGATGTGAACCACTACTATTGGGATGAACCTTTTCTTTATAAGAAAGGTTCAAATGGTTTGTTTAGAAGATGCATTGCTATGATGTTGTGGAGCATTGCTATGGTTCTACCTATGGAGGACATTTTGCAACCTTTAATACTGTGCAAAAAGTATTGCAAGGTGGGTTATGGTGGCCTACCATGTTCAAGTTGAAGTGTTTGATGTTCGGAATTATAGACTTCATGGATCCTTTCAGTCCACCATCATTTGCAAACAACTATATTCTGGTAGCTGTCGATTATGTCTCCAAATGGGTTGAAGCCACATCATGTCCAGCTAATGATGCAAAGGTTGTTATGAAACTATTCAAGAGTGTCTTTTTTCCCAGATTTGGGATTCCAAGAGTGGTCATAAGTGATGGAGGATATCACTTCATCAACAAGCTGTTTGAGAATATGTTGAAGAAGCATGGGCTGAAGCACAAGGTAGCAACACCTTTTCATACCCAAACCAATGGAGAAGTTGAAGTCTCTAACAAGCAGATCAAAGCTATTTTGGCAAAGGTTGTAGGAACTTCAAGAAGAAATTAGTCAACCAAACTTGATGACACACTTTGGGCTTATATGACAGCTTTCAAGACACCAATACGACGAATTTGAGAACCATAGGGATCAATGATTATTCTTCAAGCAGATCTAAGAGCAACCACATTCGTAGCCCATTGTTGAGGTATCTCCATAAGTCTCTTGCTAACACTATTTTTGCAAGGGAAAATACTGGAAATGTGAATGAAGGAGAACTATGCATGATTGATTTAGCACTGAAATTCCTCTTGGAATGCACAAGTGATGGGCAACCAATGCATGAACACATAGCATATGCCAACCTTAGTTGTGTTACCCTTGACAAAATGATGTATTATTATAAGAGATGGGCATTGAAGTTATACATACCAAAGGTGAATTGAGCATTGGAGGAGTGGTAACATCTATCTTGGTATCTTGTGCAGTGCCATTAACTTTTGATTATTACCCACCAAGATGGATTGAACTTCTACATCTAAGGAGGGAAATTTTTTTGAAGGACCTAAAGAGAATCTGTTGTATCGGTTCACACATCCAGATTTAGGAGAGACAAGGTTTCAACTCCCCTGCCCTTCAGTGACTACCGTCCGAACGAGATTAAACATTGATTTTGAGCCAAATGAAAAAGTGATGTAATTCTCACATTGTTTCATATAGGTTGTTTGCACTTGCTTAGGAAATTACGATGATTCTAACCTTGTAAATGTGTTGCTTTATTAGATAATCTCAATGCCCTCATTATTAGTTGTTTAATGCACCTTAATTCAGTTTGAAGTAAGACTAAACCATGCTTGAAATGTGTAATTGCACAATATTTTCTTAATTGAAGCATGTTGTGGTCTGATACTTGTCCCTACTTATTTGAACCTGAACTTGACTATTAATTATCATGTTTATGCATTGGATTTGAATTCATGTATACTATACACATACTTGGGTTATCTTTCACTTTTTTACCACTCTTGTTAATCCAAGAATATTTCCCACCGTAACCTTAGCTTTCTTTCAAACCATGCATCTGTACTGAGTGTAAGGTCTTTTTTTGGATCAAGTTTGGTAGAAAGTGTTAGGTTTATATATGAGTGTAGGTTATATCCAAAGTGTTTACAAAACGTAGTTTTTTTTTTTGCGTAAAACTGGTTCATGTATTGTTTAATTCATACTACAAAGTCATTTTTTGAAAACTTTTCATAATTATAATAAATTAATATTAAACAGAGTGATTGTTTATCAATTTCTAAAAAATTAATTAAATTAATACAAACTTGCGACAGACTTGCGACTGCTAGTCACAAGTCAGTCGCAATATTTTTGGTTTTTTTTATTTTAAAAAGCACTTTAATTGAAATTTGCGACTAATTTGCGATTGACAGTCGCAAATCGCATGTTTTCTTGTAGTGAATTTGCATTTTAGAACTATTAACTTGGACATTGATGTCATCTAGTTTATCAGCATTTTTTGGATCCGAGTTCCCATTTTCAAACTACTTCTCTAGTTTATTTAGTTTGGGGGAATCGATATCTCTGTATTTTAAATGTTTTAAGTATGCATTTGTCATCATTTTTATTTATGTATGTCATCAATATGTTGCATTTATATTCTTTCTTAGTAGCTTTGCATGTTTAGGGCAGTTCTGCATGAATATTGCATACATATTGCATTTTGGAGGTATTTCAGGTACTTAGGAAACATCTGGAACCATGAAGACAAAGTAAAGAAGGATAAATGTTGACATGGCCATCTGACTCTGCCAGTAGCCGAGCCAACAAGTTGAAGATTCGAAAAGTCTCTCACTCATCCACGCCACTCGGCTTTTGGCGGAGCCAAGACCAATCCAACATTCGACAAAGTTTCACACTCGGCCAAGCCACTCGCTATTTTTCCGAGTTAAGTTGATCCAGCGTTCGACCAAGTTTCACACTCGGCTTGACCACTCGGCCATTAGCCGAACTAAGTGATCCAACATTTAACTAAGTCTCGCACTCGGCCAACCACTC
This sequence comes from Iberis amara, assembly GCA_900406375.1. Taxonomy (NCBI): domain Eukaryota; kingdom Viridiplantae; phylum Streptophyta; class Magnoliopsida; order Brassicales; family Brassicaceae; genus Iberis; species Iberis amara. The sequence continues at coordinate 9,552 of OVAV01003037.1, forward strand.
GGCATTTTGGCCGAGCCAAGACAATTTTGCCTGAGCCGAGGACTCCAAGCGGACGGACCACTCGGAATCCGTCCGAGCAAGACGAGGCTCGGCCAAAGCCTTCACTCGGCTGCTCTACTCAGCATCTGTCCGAGCCTGCCCATCTGAAGCTCGGCCAAAGACTTCACTTGGTTGCTCCACCCGGCATCTGTCCGAGCCATGCACTCAAACTTATCTATTTTGTCTTCTAGTGGCTTAGGATTTTCCTAAACCACTTTGTAAACCTTAATTACGCATAGGTTCTACCTTAGGTTTTTCTCTAGTTTTTATGCTTTGAATGTTCTTGAATGTTGAGACCAATATATTTCAATCTAAGTTGTTTTTGCTTCTGATTCTGGTTGATATTTTTTATCATAGCTTTAGGATCAAGAATATCTGGTGCATATTGATTTATGGGTTTAAGCATAAGTTTATGGGTTTGTGTTCTTAAGAGTGTGAATGTCATGTCTGATACATTTTCTGGGTTTGATCATCATTTTTTGGGTTGTTGTTCTTGAGTGTTTGTTCATTGTATTTGAAATCTACTTCACATCTACCTTTGATACTTGTCATTCTCATTAGTTTCAACCTGTTCTTGATGATTTTCATATCGATTTTGTTTTCAGGGTTTGTGTTTATAATGAGGATGTGATAGATTAGTGGTGAATCTTTNAAGGATGTGATAGATTAGTGGTGAATCTTTTATCTCCTAGGTGCTTAAGCTTTTTTTATGCATAGATCCTTTTTGTTTATGTGTTCTTAATGCCTATGTCTTTCTGATAAGTTGAA
>OVAV01003038.1:0-10358 GCA_900406375.1 Iberis amara
TTCCAGATTTCCCACAAGATCCAAGGAATTGATGCCCTTAAGTTGTTGTTAACACTATTCTCATCCATGAAGAGAAGCAAATTGTGCAAATTTTGGGTGAGGGAATTTGTGAATCCTTGAGCACCCGGAATTGCGACGAAGTGGCAATAACGCATTCAAAAAGCACATGATTTATTGTTTCCAGCCCTACATTACAGAGTTTGCACCGTGATTCCGAACGTAAGCCATGGGCAATAAGACAATCAGCTACCGCCAATGCCCCAGAGAGAGCTCTCCACAAGAACATTTTTATTTTTGGAACCGTCCTTATTTTCCATATCCTTGTTTTCAAGTCATTGACCAGCCTTTGTTGAGAGGTTATAACTAAGACTTGGTCCCTTAACTTGGAGAGCAACCAACTACCACTTTTAACCTGATAGCAACCATCAGCTGAATAAGCCCAGATAAACTTGTCATTTAGCAGTCTGTTTGGAATCAGTGATACTATTTTTTTCGCGTCATTTGGAGTGAATAATTATTCTGGTGTTAAGGACTACTATTCCGGTGTTAAAAATCACTATTTCTAAAAATATATAATTAGGTAAAATGCATAAGTCACTAATAAAAAGGTAATAAAAATTATAGTGGCTTGATACGACTAACTATAAAGTGATAAATTAAGATAAATTTGATGTTAAAATATAATAAATAAAACTTTATTTGGATATGTGTAAATCACAAATCATAAATGAACCGATAACGTCGAATTAAGAAGGAGAAGTAGGTATATTTTGTAGCTGAGAGGGGCTTACTCTTGGACAGTCAAAAGGCACAAGATCAGAATCCTCATGATAGTCTAGTCGCATCAACTTGCTTTGTAACAACCAAAAATGTTATATGTGCATCAACCTCGTAAGGAGCAACAACATAATCAACGTTCTCGTGCCTCAGAACCTTCTATGGTAGAGAAAAATGAAGCTCAAAAAGATTGATGACAAAGAAATTAAAGAAAAATATCCAGCCTACTGCTACCTCTATCAGCTCAAGTGCAATTAAAGGTGAAATGTCTACAACCTTTTGATAACACTCATAAGCAACCGAGGAATTCCCATGTGCAAGATGATAAACCAATAAAGGAAAATAGGCTTCAATTACAAGTTAGCTACGTTAAGAAAGGACGTAGAGGTTGGATGTTACTTAAACTAGACCTTGAGAAAGCTTATGACAGACTTAGTTGGGACTTTTTGGCTGAAACTTTAGCAGTGGTTGTGGATAAATTGGATATTACAGTGTGTCTCCAACCCGAAAATGAATGTTCTTTGGAATGAGGAGAAAACTGAAGAGTTTAGTCCATCACGTGGTCTAAGGCAGGGAGATCTCTTATCTCCTTTCTTATTTGTTTTGTGGATTGAAAGATTATGTCACTTGATTGAGTTTGAGGTTGGACAGGGTAACTGGAAGCCAATTAGACTTTCGAGAGGAGGACCATGGCTATCACACTTATGTTTCGCAGATGATTTAATCCTCTTTGAAGAAGCTTCAGTGACTCAAATTGGTATTATCCGAAGAGTATTAACGACTTTTTGTGCAACATCAGGGCAGAAAGTGAGTTTGGAGAAGTCGAATATTTTTTCTCTGACAATGTTAGTAAGGATCTAGCGCACTCGATCAGTTCAACAAGTGGAATTGCTGTCACACGTAATCTAGGGAAATACCTTGGCATACCAGTTATTCACAAAAGGATGAATAAGGAAACGTCTGGGTAAATTTTGGAGAGAGCGTCAAACCGTCTATCAGGTTGGAGAAGCCACACACTTAGTATGGCTGGGAGAATTACTTTATCAAAATCGGTACTCTCTTCTCTCCTTAATTATAGTATGATTGTTGTTAACTTGCCTATTGGAATTCTGAATGGATTAGAGAAGATTATAAGGAGCTTTATATGGGGTAGTTCTTCAGAGAAAAGACGTATACATCTTGTTTCTTGGAAAATGATCTGTAAACCGAGAGAATCTGGAGGTTTAGGAATACGATCAATGGAGATTATGAATCTGGCTCTTCTTCGGAAGCTATGTTGGCGATTTTTAAAAGGCGAATCTGAACTTTGGGTAAAAGTATTAAGGAGTAAGTATGGCACATCGAGTATTCATGATGCAGGTTGGACAAGAAAGAGACAGGTATCCTCGGTTATTTGGAAGGGTATTGACGTATTGTAGAAGGTTTTCATTCAGTTTTATGCAAAGGTGTAGGTTGGGTCCCGGGGGACGGGAATACGATCAAATTTTGGTCGGATAGATGGTGTTCACGTAGTAAGCTATCAGGGGAGACTATCGCGGAGGTTCCTCCTGAGCTTTGTGATAGATTTGTGTGTTTTTTTTTCTGGAACAGAGATATGGGTTGGAACCGGAATCTACTCAGTCCATTATTAAATAATGAAGTGATGTTAAAGCTTAATGCTATCGTACTAGATGATTTTTTATTGTGCTAAAGATGTGTTTTCATGGTTGAATAATCATGATGGTAAATTTTCTGTAAAATCAGCATATACCCTTCTTACTCATGACGTGATTCCAACAGTTGGTTTTCAAGAAATTTTCATGCGAATCTGGAGATTGAAAGTCCAAGAAAGAGTTAAAGTTTTTTTGTGGCAGGTGACACATCGAGTCATATTGACCAAGAAAGAACGGAATAGGCGGAAATTGGGAGAGAATGCTAAATGTGAATTATGTAAAAATTCAGAAGAAACAATTCTCCATGTGTTAAGAGATTGTCCTTCTATGTTGGAAATCTGGAAAAGGATGTTACCAATATATCAACAAGAGCTTTTCTTTAAGCAGTCTTTGTTTGAATGGCTATTTATGAATCTCCAAAAAAGAAGTTGGGCTACCTTATTTGTTGTATCTATTTAGTGGGCATGGAAATGGAGATGTGGATATGTCTTTGGCGAAGTGGGGAGGTGTAGAGATAGAGTGATGTTCCTTAAAGACTTAGCGTCGGAAACAAGGAAAGCCTACTCTATAGTAGTACACAGAGAGGCGAGATCAAAAAGGGTAGAAAGGTTGATATCATGGCAGAAACCTAACGAGGGATGGGTGGTAGTGAACACGGATGGTGCATCGAGAGGCCCTCAACAATTAGTTGTGGCAGGTGGGCTAATTAGGGATCATCTTGGTGAATGGAAAGGGGGTTTTTCTTTGCATATAGGTGCATGTTCAGTTACTTTGGCAGAGTTATTACAGACTTTGGTTAGCTTGGAACAAAGGTTTTAGAAGAATTATTTGTCAGATTGATTCGAAGTGTGTAGTGGAGATTTTAGGCACAAGAGTAGATTGTTCGCATCCTCTGTCCTTCCTGGTACGGTTGTGCCAAGGCTGCATTGCTAGAGACTGGTTAGTCAAGTTGGTGCATGTTTATAGAGAAGCAAATAGGGTAGTTGATGGATTTGCTAACTTTAGCTTTTCGTTTCCATTAGGTTTTCATAGTTTTGAGTCGATTCCGGACTCTATTGTTTTATTTTTTTAATGAGGACTCTGTAGGTCATTCTATTTTACGGAACATTTTGATGTAATTTTTTTATTCTTTTAATAAAAAGGGGAAAATCCCATGTATTCTACCAAAAAAAGATTTGTTTTATTTAACTCAAAGTATAAAGTGTGCAGAGAAGTGTTTATATAGAGTTTACACTTCATCTAACAAACAAACAGACTGCTAACAGTCATTAACAACTTAGTTAACACTAATACACCCCCCTTCAAGTCTTAGCTTCCAAAGGACGATAAAGACTTGACATTGAAAAACGCCTAAGCAGAGAATGAAAAGGATCAGAGTGTAAAGGTTTAGTGAAGAGATTAGCATGCTAATTTTCACTTGAGACATGATGCAGAATCAGTTTTCCAGGTTTGACTTGATCCCTAACTGTGTGGCAATTTATCTCCACATGTTTAGTCTTCTCATGGAAGACAGGATTTGTGGCAATATACATGGTTGATTTGTTATCACAGAAGAGCTTGGTTCCTCTTATTAGTGTGATCTTCAAATCTGCTAAAATATGTGTAATCCAAAGAATCTCACAAGTTGCATGTGCCATGCTTCTGTATTCTGCTTCAGTCTGCTACGACTGACAACATTTTTCTTCTTGGATTTCCATGTAATCATAGAGTTTCCAAGATACACAATATCCAGTAATTGATCTTCTTGTATCGTGACAAGTTGTCCAATTTGCATCAGCAAAGACATTCAAACAAAGATTTGATTTGGTAGAATAATATAGAGCTTTGCCTGGATCTGCCTTATGTACCGTATAACTTTATGTGCAACTTTGAGATGAAGATTAGTAGGTGCAGACATATATTGACTCTAATGGAGTTATCTGTAGGTTTTTGCATCTTCTAATGAAGTTCATGTGTGTTTGCTCAGTTTGATGTTCGGGTCCATTGGAGTAGAAGATGGTTTGATGCAAGTAAACTTGTGTATGACAGAAGATTTAAAGCATATTTACGTTGGAATTGTGATTGCGAGCAATCTCTAAGCCTAAGAAGAAACAAAGTGTGTCTAGATTTTTGATCTTGAACTGTTGTCTCAGTGATGTTTTAACATCCTCAACATCAACAGAATTACTTGATGTTATCATTATGTCATCAACATAAACTAATATAGTTGTGAAAGAGTCAGTTGTATGCTTGATGAATAATGAATGATCAGAAGGTGATTCATAAAATCTGCCTTTATAAGAACAACATAGAGACAATGATACAAATGTCGTGAGGCTTGCTTGAGCCCATAAATAGACTTTTTCAGTTTGCAGACTAGCCTAGGAGGAAGAGAGCATGTAGATGTTGTGTAACCTTGAGGTAGAGACATGTATATTTTCTCATCAAGGCTACCATGTATGAAAGCATTTTACACATCTAGCTGGTGCAAATTCTAGCCTTGAAGTGCATAAAGACCTAATAGTAACTTCACACTTGCTAGTTTTGCCACTAGTGAAAATGTTTCGGTGAAGTCTGTTCCTTCTTATTGAGTATCGCCCTTTGCAACTAACCGAGGCTTGTACCTCTCTATAGTTCCATCAGAATTGTATTTTATTTTAAGGACCCATTTGCAACCCACCACGTTTTTATTTGGTGGAAGTGATTCAATAGTCCATGTGTGATTGTCCTCCATTGCTTTAAGCTCATCATTCATAGCTTCTATCCATTTGGGGGACATCATATCTTGTTTAAAAGTAGTTGGTTATGTATCCAGGAAATAAAAAAGAGCACAAGACTGATAGAGTGATGATAAGTGTGAATATGTCAAAACATATGAAAGAGGATAAAGTGGTGAGGCTTGTGGAGTATTAGAATATTGAGTAAGTGAGCAATGATAATCAAATAACTAATGTGGAGTTCTAACTTGTCGTTTTGGTCTCTCCTTGAGTGGTTGAATAGTTTATGTGCCTGTGGAAACAATTTCTGAATTTGGAGGTATACTTGAGTCCATGGATGCATGCACAATACAATCACCAATATCAGTTGTTTAGACAGGAGATTCATACAAAGATGGATGCATAGGTGGTATTGAATCTAAAGCAACATGAGTTGATAAAGGTAACACAGAAGCAAGAAAGAAATCAGTTGCAGCAGAGTCATCAGATATATGAAATGGAAAAATAGACTCATAAAAAATAACATTTCTTGTAACTGAAATCATATTATTTGTTAGATTCAATACTTTATAACCTTTGTATCATGGAGTATAGCCTAAAAAGACACACTGATCTGCACGAGGTGAAAACTTGTTCCTAAGATGAGTAAGTGTAGATACATAACATAAACAACCAAAACCAAATGATTTAAGAGAATGATAGTCTGGTTCTTTATGCATTAGCAATTGAAAAGGAGATTTGTTTTGTAAAATTGGTGAAGGAAATCTATTTATTAAGATAACAGCTGATATAATGCAATCACTCCAATATTTCAATGGAACATTAGATTGAAACAATAATGCCCTTGCAATATTTAACAAATGTTGATGCTTTTTTTTTACCGCATAATTCTGTTGTGGTGTATATGCACATGAGAAATAGTGTATCGTGCCATTTTTATGAATCAAATTTGTGAATGTTAATTTAGGTGCATTATCACTGCGAATAGCTTTTATAGAAGCATCAAATTGTATCTTAACATATTGAATGAAAATTGGAAAAAACAGTTGAAACATCACTTTTATTTCTTAGCATATAAAATCATGTAACACGAGTACAATCATCAACAAGTGTTAGAAATACCTATAACCTTCTATAGGTTCTATTGCAAAAGGTCCCCATATGTCTAAATGAACTAGATCAAAAAGAGATGATGTCAAATGATTATTAGAATGAAAAGGTAAACATTTTTGCTTAGCTAGGGGACAAATATTACAATGATCAGCAGATGAAATACTACTTTTAGGAAGTTCTAAAATACCATAAAATTTATTTAAAACTGAAGAAGATGGATGACCGGGCGTTGATGCCAGAGTTGTCCATTTTCTTGTAAAGATCCACAAAAGTTGGTATGATTAACATGAGCATCAGTTTGTAAAATGTATAAACCACGTAATAGAACATCTTTACCAATCGTCAAGGCATGTGAATGTGCCTGAATTAAACAATGATCAGAATAGAAGTGAGCAGAATGATGATCATGTTGTAACAAACTACTCACACTAACAAGGTTAAAATGAAAAATAGGAAAATGAAGCACATTATGCAATATTAAATTTTCTGAGATGTGTATTATGCATGTGTTAGTAATTGGGACCCTAGTACCATTAGGTAAAGAAACTGTTACACCAAACACAGAAGACAAATTAGTGAACAAGGAGAATTCAGAACAACCATGTGTAGTGGCTCCACTGTCAATTATCCAAGAATTTTGCGGTAAATGTATATAAGGAAGATAAGCAATGATGTTGAAAGGTAAGTATTATTTTCAAATTTAAGACTAGTGGTAGGAAAAGGATAAATATCAGATTAAGATTCAACAGCCATGTGTCCCTTATCAGTGATAGATGGAAGTAATGATTGAATAGCAGATGATACTGAAGGACCAGTAATTATTTGTAGTTGTTGAATCAAATTTTGCATCTGATCTTTAGTCATTGTTCCTAGATCAACAATATTGATGTTTGTGTTTAGAAATTGTTCTCCTTCAACAGCAACATGAGCCACTATATTTGGCTTTTAAAATTGAACATTTCTCAGAAACTGATTGTTCTAAAAATTTGTCATCTAAGTATTATTATGATTAGCAGAAGTAGGATTATGATATGCATTACGATGTCCAGGGGGATATCCATGGAGCTTATAGCATTTTTGAAAATGTGTCCAGTTAATCCACAATGAGTAAAACTGGTCGAGGTTTAGGCTTGAAATTGTGATGGTAAGTTGATGCTAAGGCTACATTATCAAAAATATCTTAGGAAGATTGTTGATCAGTACATGTTTGGAAAGCAACTTCAGTTGAATTTGTAACAGTATTCACAGATTTATGTTTTTCATCTTGATCCACCATGTTAAAAACATCATCAATATTAGGAATAGGTTTCAGCATTAATATGTGATGTCTAGTGTTTTCATAGCCTTCATTCTTACCCATTAGAATACTTTGCTCTGTTGTTGCATCTGTTCTCATAGTCTAGCTGCATTACATTCACAACGTCCACAAGTGCACACTGGAAGTTCAACATAGTTTTTATGTTCTTCCCAAAATGTGACTAATTCGGTACAATATGTGCTGATATCCATGGAACCTTTCCGAAGAGAACTAAGTTTTTGTTCAATTTCGAATACTCGTGGTGCATCGTCCTGTTTAAAATGAGCTAATAGGTTCTTCTAGATACTTTCAGCAGTGGACGTGAAAAGCAAAGATTGACCAATCTTTTTCGAAACAGAATTGATGAGCAAAGTTGTGACCATATCATTACAATGTGACTAAGAACCATCATCATTTTGACTATTAAGTGGTTTAGGAATCGTATCGTCGACGAATCCTAGCTTGTTGCGAACATTTAGTGCCATTTGGACTGAATGATGCCATGAATGGAACTCTGAAACAGAATTAAGGTGATATGAAACAAGAATCAAGCCTGTGTGGTCAGAACTATGAAGAAAGTATGGACTATTGTACTGATCCATAGATTGAACTGTAGGCGGTGGAAGTGTCTCTGAGGTAGAGGTAGAGGTAGAGGTAGACATTAGAACCGTGAAATTGAAAACGGTTAAACAATGGATAGCAAGAAGATGATGATGATGATGATGATTAAGATACAAACATCAATGGTTGTAGAGAAGTAATGGATGAGATATTGAAGAAGCAGAGATCGCGGCGAAGAACTCATCAGAAAACTTTGGTGAGCTGATTTCGTCGCAACAGAAAGGCAAAAGAAAATCAAGAAAGGTAAAGTTGAGTTGAAAAGTCAACGCACATGAAAATACGCTCTGATACCATATTAATATTTGTTTTATTCAACTCAAAGTATAAAGTGTACTGAGAAGTGTTTATATAGAGTTTACACTTCATCTAACAAACTAACAGACTGTTATCAGTCATTAACAACCTAGTTAACACTAATAGTTTGCATACCTAACACGCTTATTATCTTGTTCTAGTTTCATTTTTAGAGGACCTCCATCGAAGAAGAGAATAGGTTTCACTCCATGATGTCGAAATAAATTCACTCTATGCATACAATATTGAATATGCCAGAAAGAGCAGACAACAGTAAACCCATTATCTTCTGCAAATATTTATGTCTATTGATTAGATTGTGGACGTTGAAACAATTGCATTACACTATAACAATGTACAAGTATTTAGAATCGTTGTAAAAATGATAACAGGTACAATTTTGGTTTTGTAATCTTAAAATTTTCTAAAATCTTGGATAAGTCTAAGTATAAATAAGAGGAGACACTATTTTCAAAGAAATTTATACTATATGAAAGTATATCATTCTAACCTTTGAGACTGTCCACATCAGCAAAAATATTAACCAATTACAATTTGTCAACTCATTAATGATTTGTCATGTACTATTCATCTTCTTCTTCCTCTGTTTCTGCAACAGCATGAAGCTTTTTAATAGGCAATGTAATTAAGAGACTTCTTATTTCTTTCTCATTTTTGTGTACATGTTAATCCAGCAAGTGACACATTATCATTGTAAAGCAGCTCCAGAACGACGAGATGAAAACAAAGTAAGTGTAGTATATATCAACAAAATTTTTGCATGATGGTTTTCACATTCAACCTCTTCTTTTAAAATGGATTTTGATCTTTACATCTTCGATGTGTCTTCATCTTCTTCCTCAATTTCCCACACCACTGATCCACATATGTTTTCACGTGAACTTCCAGAACCAGAATTTATACTACTCAACTTCCAGAACCAGAATTTATTCTACTCACTGGAACATTCTTTTTTCTCTCCGATCAGATCATACGAGTGTACAACACTAGAGATTTTCATGTATTAATATTACTTTTATCCTCTCCTTCCTCTGTAAATTTTGACCGCAAAAAAGGTGTTAACTTTTTTGTTGTTCTTTTTATAATATGAGAAGAGATTTCATGGGACAAAGAACAAACTCGAGTCCTTTAAAGGTCGAGAGCTTATCAGTGAAGCCGTTTTCCAGCGAAGAATCAAATTTGAAGTTGGGACGTTATAGTGCCGAGAAACATAGAGAAAAAATCTCAAAATACAAAGCTAAACAATTGCAAAAGAACTTCATTGTACTATTAAGGTAATAATAATACTAATTCACTTTCAATTTAATTGTCGTTTGATGATTTTTTTCATGCATATTAAATAAAAAAATTTAAAAGATAGAGTTATAGGACGGGTTGGTAGGGCAATTTTGACCAGAGGAATGGCTATAACTAGAATTGAAGACCGGGATACTGGAATTGGATCCCAACGGAAGAATCCAGGTAATACTTCACTGATTGAATTGAATCTCAATAGAGTTTTTTATAAGATGAACAAGTAGATGCCAAGATCATTGCAATAAATGAGGAATTTAAAAATATTTGTCAAGGATACTTTGAAGTCTAAAAAAATAAATCTCCCTCTGTTTTTTATTAGAATATTATTTAGATTTTTTTGTTGCAAATTAGAAGATGTTTTAGATTTTCATTGCAAACTTTTTATTAAATGAACAATTTCTGATGGAAAACAATGAACTTATTGGCTTAAAGTTGTGGGAAATTGGTTTGAGAGAAAAATGTTACATTTAAAGTAACAAATTGATTGTTTTCTTAATATATGTAAAAATTCTAAAGCATCCTATAATTAAAACTAAAGGGAGTAAGTCTTAGTGATAGTAGGATTTTTTCGGTATCAATTCCTATTACACT
>OVAV01003039.1:0-10358 GCA_900406375.1 Iberis amara
AATCTGAATCACTCAAAAAATTAGAGAATCACTCTTTTTGTTTAAAATTTGCTTCATGAAACAAAAGTGACGTAACCTTACATATAAAGAAGAGAAAATGACTCTTTGAATTCTAAACTCAAAATAAATGCATAAGTTTGAACAGATTTGAATTTAAAACAAAGGCTCCTCTTTAAAATTGTGCAATCTTTCTTGGCCTTGGTTNTGGTCTTCATCACTTGGGCTTTGATATTGACTTCTTATTTAGATTATGAGACTCCTAAAAACGTGCATAAGTGATGGGTAAGACTTGAATCTCTTTGGTCTTCATTTGATCAACCAAATGGGCAATTGCGTAGTGACCCATTTGCCTAATTAAAAACCTACTTTGGAAAACTCATTGGGACAAAAACCAAAGTNAAGCTCCAATGGTGGAAAGGTTCCAAAATCGATTAAGTAACACTCCATTAATTCCCATAAGCTTCGTGATCTTGGCTCTTGGTATAAATCCAGCTTGAATCTCCAAAATCTCTTCTTTTCCAAGCTGATCCACAGCTACAAGCTCAGCTACAAGTTGGTCCATTGCTCCTTGTTTGATTCCTTCTAAACACATAATTTAATGTGTTCCTTTAACATGATTTATGGTAGTTGACAATTACTATTTGGTGCATTTTCTTTTAAAAACTGCTCAAAATACCACTAATACGTTCAATATTATCTAGTCATGTATAATATAATTTTATCATTTTTTTCCTTCCTTGAAACTATGTACAATTTAATTTGTTCCTTTAACATGATTTATGGTAGCTTATAGGGGTGTTTAATACAGTAAAATCAATCCATATCGAACCGAATTATATGATATGATATGATTTTGGATAAACCATATGAACCATATAAACTGTTTGGATATACATTTATAAAAAAATGGATATGGATATGGTACGGATATTAACCGACAAAATTGTTTAAACCGAAAAAGCGATAATTTTTTATTAGATAATATAATATGTATTATATAATTACAAATCTACATAGATTTATCATTTACGAAAAAAATAAAGAAAACCAGTGTCGACTATATAAAAAACCAATTTTCTTAGTAATTTAAATATAAAATTTTTATATTTAAATAATATCTTATTTATTATATAGTTAAATAATCTAACAAATTTTACAATTTATCATAAGAAAATAAAGAAAAATCAGTGTCCACTATAAGGAAAAAAAATCATACTAATCTAAATATTTATATAACAGTTTGTTATTGCCTCTGTTTTTTATTATAAGACTTTCTAGATTGTTTCTTGTTTAAAATTAGAAGATGTTTTAGAATTTCAATGCAAATTTGTTATTAAATGAATAAATATTGATTGAAAATAATGAAGTTCTTGAGTTGTTATTTGCTTAAAGTTATGGGGAATTGGTTGGAGAGAAAAAATGTTACAATTAAGGTGACAAATTAATTATTTTCTAAATATGTGTGAAAACTCCAAAACATCATATATTTAAAAACGGAGGCGGTATATAGTAAATATGTCAATTGAATCAAAAATATTGATAAATTTTTTATTTTAAATGGACAGAGTTTTATGTGCATTATGAGAAAGCAAGAAATAATTTTGATTGACATTAATATGAGGAAATCCAATAGTATATGTGTTTTATTCTATCATTAGAAGTGTTTATTTTATTCATTACTTTAGAACTTTCTCGTCTTGTATGGAACGCATGAAACCATTATAATTTTTGTTTTTTTACCTTAGTGAATAATGAATTTATCACATATTTTGCATAAGAGTCGGTACAAAAGTAATTTACCAATCAATTAATTTTCCACATGTTTATAAAATAACATAAATATGGTTTTGGTAAAAACCAAATAAACCGAAAACCAAAGGTATCCAAACCGAACCGACCCAAAGTAGATATGGTTCGAATACAGTAGCTATTTATTATAAATGGAAAAATTAAAAAACTGAACCGAAACCGAACTGATATCCACATTGAGAACCTCTAGTAGCTTATGTTTACTATGTAGGTGCATTTTCTTTTTAAAACTAGTAAAAAAAACTATTAATACGTTCAATAGTATTCAATAGCCAAGTATAAATCTAAATGTTTTTTTATTTTTTTTTCTTCATTGAAATATTTATTATTTAAAATTTTCTTTAGCGTGGTTTATGGTAATTTATTTTCACTATTTAAGTGCATTTTCTTTTAAAAACTGGGCAAACACCACTAATGCTTACAATTGTATTCAACCACGTATAGTATAAAGTTTTTCATTTTTTTCTTCTTTAAATCAATGAATAAATTAATTTTTTTCCATTAATATTATTTATGGTAGTTTATGTTTACTATTTAGGTACATTTTCTTTTTTAACCTAGTCAAAATACCACTAATACGTTCAATAGTATTCAGCCACGTATAATCTAAATATTTTCACTTTTTTCTTCCTTTAAACTGTGTATAATAAAATTTGTTCCTTTAACATGATTTATGGTAGTTTATGTTTACTATTTAGGTACATTTTCTTTTTTAAAACTGGTCAAAACACCACTAATACGTTCATTAGTATTCAACAACTATGTATAATCGTTTTTCATTTTTTTCTTTCTTGAAACTATATGTTATTTCATTTTTCCTTTAACATGATTTATGGTAATTTATATTTACTATATACGTGCATTTTCTTTAAAAAAATAGTCAAATACCACTAATGCATGTTTTAATAGTATTCAGCCACGTAAAGTCTAAATGTTTTCATTTTTTTCTTCGTCTTTAAAACTATGTAGTTCCTTCAATAATATTAATTATAGGTTATGTTTATTATTTAAGTGCATTTTTCGTTTAAAAACTATTCAAAATCCCACTAATACGTTCAATTGTACTCAGCCGTGTATAATCTAAATGTTTTCACTTTTTTTTGTTCTACCTTGCAAATATTTATAATTTATTTTTTTCCTTTAACATGATTTATGGTAGTTTATATTTACTATTTAGGTGGATTTTATATAAAAAAACTGATTAAAATAATACTAAAACGTTCAATAGTATTCAGCCACGTATAATCTAAATATTTATTGTTTTTTTCTTCCTTGAAACTATGTATAAGTTAATTTGTTCCTTTAACATGTTTTATAGTAGTTTATGTGTATTATTTAGGTGCATTTTATTTTGAAAATAGGTCAAAGTACCACTAATACAGCCACGAATATTATAAATGTTTTCACTTTTGTTTTCTTCCTCGAAACTATGTATAATGATTTGTGATATTTTTTTATTATTTAGATGCATTTTCTTTTTAAAAACAGTTCAAAATACCACTAATACATTCATTAGTATTCATCCACGTAGAATTTTAAGGTTTTTCACTTTTTATTTTTTCCTTTGAAAGTATGTATAATTTAATTTGTTCCTTTAATATGATTTATGGTAGATTAGGTTTACTAATTGTGTGCATTTGCTTTTGAAAATTGGTCAAAATATCACAAATTAGTTCAATAGTATCCAGCCATGCATAATCTACATATTTTCACCTTTTTTTTTTCTTTGTTGAAACTATGTATAATTTATTTTTTCTTGTAACATGATTTAAGATAGTTTATGTATACTATTTAAGTGCATTTTTTCTTTAAAACTAGTCAAAATACCACTAATATGGTCAATAGTATTCTGCCGCGTATAATCTAAATGTTTCTTTAACATGATTTATAGTTGTTTATGTTTACTATTGATGTGCATTTTCTTTTAAAAATCAAAATACCACTAATGCGTTCCCTAGAATTAAGCCACGTATAAACTAAATATGTTCTCTCTTTTTTTTCCTTGAAACTATGTATAATTTAAAATTTTCCTTCAACACCACTATTTATGGTTAGTTTATGTTTACTATTTATGTGCATTTTCTATTAAAAACTAGTTTAAATACCACCTATGTATTTAAAAATATTCATTTTGGCTATTCAATCTTTGTCTTTAATTTATTTTCTTTGAAAGTCTACGTATACTACAAGAAAAATGGTGTTTTACATCACTAAAAATGTATCATAAAAATAAATGATATAAAATAGAATCATTTTTTAATAAATA
This sequence comes from Iberis amara, assembly GCA_900406375.1. Classification (NCBI taxonomy): domain Eukaryota; kingdom Viridiplantae; phylum Streptophyta; class Magnoliopsida; order Brassicales; family Brassicaceae; genus Iberis; species Iberis amara. The sequence goes on from OVAV01003039.1 coordinate 4,076, forward strand.
ATATGAAACAAAATCATTTATTAATAAGTGATACATATTATTTGATTTTGCATCAGTTGAAAGAAATGTTGTTATTATTAATATATTAACATCAGTTCAAATATAATTGACATAAATAATTTATCATTTACATCACTTTAGAATAACTAACACAAATTAGTATTTATTTACATCATTTTTCAGAAAGCAATGCAAAATATAAATTTACATCAATTAATAACTAATGTATTTACTTATTAGAGATTAATATCAATGAAAAAAGAATTTTGCATCAATAATAGTATATCACAAAAATAAATAATTTCTGATAAAATCATTTGTTAACAAATGATACTAATATTTGGCTTGACATATAAGTGTTTTATTTTAAAATATTAATATCAATTCAAATAAATTTATATCAATTAATAACTAATGTATATAAATGATTTGTAACAAAAATTATAAAATTTGTATATTCATTATAAAAATAATTTAAATCCCATATTTATTTATCATATATGCTCATAAAAAAAGATTAAACTACTTAAAAATTCTAAAAGTAATTAACTTTAAAAAGAGAAGGTATTTTTTATAGTTTATCCAATATATGCCGAACAAAAAAAGTTCCTCCCACATCGACCATTTTAAAGAGAAGGGGTCTAATTTTTTAGTATATATTCTCTATAAAAGAATAGGTTTTCAACGTTAGAGAATTTACCAATAATGATAGGACCCACATTTATAATCTAAATTACTAAATAATAAAAAAAAGTTTCCATGAAAATCTCAACAAGTATTCCAAACGTAAATATTGTACACAAATGATAGTAATCATAATTTTAACATCACTTGCGTAACAAATTCTAGTACCATTTAAATTAATCAATACAAAAAAAAAAAAAATTTAATCAATACAAAATATATTATTCACAAAAATTTAATATTGATATCAATTACCGTAAATGAAACAAATATTAGTATCAGTTACCGTAAATGAAACTAATATTTGTATCAATTTTATAAACTGTTGCAAAATATAAAATCATTTTCAATAACTGACATATAATAAGATCAATCATAAAACTGATACAATATTTACATCAATTGTTTTTGTTGATCTAAAATATTTGCATCACCACTTATTAAGTCATTTCTATAAATGATAAAAATTTTATTTACATCATTTATAACTAATGTAAATATTAAAAATAAATGNTGTATCAATTTTATAAACTGTTGCAAAATATTAAATTATTTTCAATAACTGACATATAATAACATCAATCATAAAACTGATACAATATTTACATCAATTGTTTTTGTTGATCTAAAATATTTGCATCACCACTTATTAAGTCATTTCTATAAATGATAAAAATTTTATTTACATCATTTATAACTAATGTAAATATTAAAAATAAATGATACTAAATACCCTTTTTCTTGTAGTGCTTAGCTTGTTTTTTTGTGAATTAATTTGTATCTTGTTATACTTAATTGTCGCCTCTTGACTTTACTAAACCTTAATGTTTTTATTTTCTTAAATATTTATCATTTAATATATATCTTTAATATGCTATTTTTGTTAGTTTATGTTTACTATTTAGAAGCACTTTCTTCTAAGAACATATCTAAATACCACTTGTGAGTTCGACCAGTCTTGTGATACGATATAAATTTTTTCACCTCTTTATCTTGAAACTATGTATAGTTTATATATATGTACTTACCATAATATTCATATGAAGTCTTGTCTTTAATATATTTTCTATATTTTTATTGAAAGTCTACCTAGGTTTTTTTATTTTAAATTAATTGGTATCTTATTATACTTAGTTACCACCTCTTGATTTTACTAAACCTTAATGTTTTTATTTTGAAAACTATTATGGGTTCATTGAATGTCTACCTAGTTTTTTTAATTGTAAGTTAGTTGTATCTTGTTATATTTAATTACCATTTCTTGACTTTACTAAACCTTAATGTTTTTATTTTGAAAACCATTTATGGTTTAATTTATTTATTTAGTGTCGCCTCTTAACTTTACTAAACCTTAATTTTTTTAATTTATATGTGTAATTACCATAGTATCCATATGGATTTTTGGTCTTCAAACTATCTAAATACCACTTATGCATTCAACTATATTTAATCTTATGATACGTTTTAAATGTTTCATGTTTTTTTACTTTGAAACTATGTACGGTTTATCTATATGTACGTATTCATATGGTGTTTTTTTCATTGAAAGTCCACCTAGCTTATTTATGTAAGTTAACGTGTATTTTGTTATACTGAATTACCAGCTCTTGAGTTTACTAAACTTTATTTATATTTTGAGAACCATTTATGATTTAATTTATTTCTTTAATATCGATATTTTTAGCTAATTTATGTTTATTATTTATATACATTTTATTCTAATAACATATCTAAATACCACTTATGTGTTCAACAATATTCAATTTTGTGATATGATTTAAATGTTTTAATTTTTTATGTTGAAATTGTATATGGTTTATCTATATGTACTTACCATAGTATCAATATGAGTTTATGAATTTAATATATTTTTCATTTTCATTTAAATCCATTGAGCTTGATTATTGTAAATTAGTTTTTATTTTTCTATACTTAATTACCACATGTTTACTTTAGCAAACCTTTATGTTTTTTTTCCTAGAAAACTAATGATGGTTTAATCTATTTATTAAACTACTTATGTTTATTATTTATATGCACGTTCTTGTTATAGTATATCTAACTACCACTTATGTGTTCAACAATATTCAATCTTGTGATATGATTTAATTTTTTTTTACTTTTTTATATTGAAACTATATATGGTTTGTCTATATGTACTTACCATAGTATCCATATAAAATCCATTTGGCTTGTTTATTGTAAATTACTTTCTCTTTCTATACTTCCACATGTTTACTTTAGCAAACCTTTATGTTTTTTTTCTTGAAAACTACTGATGGTTTAATCTACTTATTAAATGTCGCTATTTTTGGCTAGTTTATGTTTACTAGTTAGTTGCACTTAATTTTAAAAATATATCCAAATACTATTTATGCGTTCAACAATATTGAATCGTGTGATACTATTTAAATTCTTTCACCTTTTTATATATATCTTGAAACTATGTATGGTTTATCTATATGTACTTACGGATATGGTTTATCCAAAATGCATCTATATAATATTTTATACGAAAAAAATATTCTCTCTCTAAATTTTCTCTTTCCCCGTATTCTTTCTGGATCTAGTTCCAGATTGCTTCGGCGAGAGGAGAAGAGGAGGAGATCGCCGGTCTTCTTCTGAGCACGACCACTTGCACCGACGTTTCTTCCCGGTGGTTTCACTAGACCATTTCCCAGATCTCATTTCCTTCGGCGACTAATCGTGAGTGAGAGTCTGTGTCATCTCGGAAGCGCCGGGAATCTCTCCGGTGACGACTGGGGCTCTTGGCGGGTGGCATGGCTCCTCCTCTGTCCGGTGGCGCTGGTGCTCCTCCCTTCTTCTTGGTCTCCGGTATCATTGAAGTTAGTCCGGATCTGGCTTCTCTTCCGTCAGCGGTGGATCCTTCCACTGCTTTCTCCTCGTCTTCCCAAGTTTTCTCCGGTGGTGGTGGTCCTAGCCACCTCTCTTCGCGGCTGCTACGGAGATCTCCTTGGTGGTTCTCGGTGTGGTTCTTCCTCTGGTGATTTCCTCTCGCGGTTCGGCTCCTCTCCTAAGCGGCGCTAGGCGCAAGCGGAGATGCTCCCGGTCTGGTCAGTCGGCGACGCGATCTCTTGTGGCCAGTTGTTTCGGCAGTGGTGGTGGTGCGGAGGTCTAAAGAATCTAGCCGACGGTGCTAGGCGCAGCGGGCACAAGGCGGTTTGAGGGTGGCTGTTTCTTAGGCTCGTGGGTGGCCAATCGTTGGCCGGATTTTTCTCCTCGGCAGCAGACGGCGGCGGTTCTGGGTGGCGGCGGCGGCGTGTCTTGAAGGTTCCAAGCTTTAGGTTGTTAAACTCTAGGGCTTTCTACCTAGGGTTTCAGGTTGTTGGGCTTAAGCCCAGTATTAGTTTTGGGTTCTGGTTTTTGGGCTTTGGCCCAGTTCTGGGTTTGGTCTCTGGTTTTGGGTTTTTGTCTCTGGTTTTGGGTTTTGGCCCATAAATTTTTCTCTTATAAGAGAATAAGGTTTCTAGGAGTTTTTAATTTTTTTGCCTTCTACATATATGCCTAAGCTTTTTATTAAGCTGGTATAACTTTCATACCAATGAAATATTTACATTTTATTAAAAAAATGCATCTATATATAGTAAGAATAAACTAACCACAAATAATGATATTGAGAAAATAAATTAAATCATAAATAGTTTTAAAAATAAAAAACATTAATGTTAGTAAAGTCAAGAGGTGGTAATTAAGTATATCAGGGTACAAATTAATTTATAAGAAAACATTCTATGTAGACTTTTTTTGAAAAAAAATTAAAGAGAAAAACTCCATATGGATACTATGGTAAATACATATAGATAAATTATACATAGAGTCAAGATAAAGAAGTGAGAAAACTCAAATCACACCACAATATTGAATATTGATGAACGCATAACTGGTATTTAGATCAATTTTGTTTTTTGTATTTAAAAAGTGCATCTAAGTAGTAAACATAAAAAATTGATCTAAATACCATTTATTAGTTCACCAATATTTAATAATGTGATAAAATTTAAATCATACCACAAGATTGAATATTGTTGAATGCATTAATAGTATTTAAACCAAAGATTTTTTTAAGGTCATCTAAGCAGTAAACATAAGAAATTGATCTAAATACCATTTATGCGTTCAACAATATTCACTAATGTGATACAATTTAAATGTTTTCATTTTTTTAAAACTATGTATGGATTATCTACATGTACTGACCCATAGTATTTATATGGAGTTTTTTTTTTTAATTTATTTTCTGTATTTTCATTGAAAGTCTACCTAACTTGTTTACCAGTAAGATAAGTTTCTTATCTTGTTATAGGTATGCTCTAATTTATTAATTTAATATCTTTCTTTGGCTAATTTATGCTTACTCTTTAAATGCACTTAAAAAAATGGTCTACGTGTTCAACAATATTCAATCTTGTGTTATGATTTAAATGTTTTCATTTTTTTAAATCTTGAAACTATGTATGGCGTAATATTTCCTTTAATATCACTATTTATGGTTAGTTTATGTCTATTATTTAGGTGCATTTTTTTTTTTAAACGGTCTAAAAATCACCTAGCGTTCAATAGTATCCAGTTTAGTAATTTGATCTTAATGTTTTTGTCTTGAAACTATTTATGTTCTAATTTTGTATCACTATTTATGGTTAGATTATGTTTACTATTTAGGTGCACTTTCTCTTAAAAAGCGGTCTAAACACCGTCTAAACGTTCAAATATATTAAATCTGGTAATTTGATCTTAATGTTTTTTTATCTTGAAACTATTTATTGTTTATTATTTCTCTAACATCAATATTTAAGGTTAGTTTATGTTTACTATTTAGGTGTACTTTCTTAAGAAAACCGGTCTCCGTATAGGCATTCAACAATAATCAATTCGATTATTCGATCTTAATATTTTTTTTATCTTGAAACTATTTACGATTTAATTTTTTTCTTTAAAATCACTATTTAAGGTTACATATTTTTACTATTTAGGGGCATTTTCTTTATATAAAAACAGTTTTAAATATTACTTATACGTTCAACAACAATATTCAGTTTGATTATTGGACCTTAATTTTTTATCTTGAAAATATTTATGGTGTAAAAGTTTCCTATAACATTACTATATATTATTAGTTTATATTAACCATTTAAGTGACTTTCTTTAATAAATGGCTAAATACCGTCTATGCGTTCAACAATATTTAATCCGGTTATTCGATCTTAATGTTTTTTATCTTTATAGTTTAATTTATTAACATCACTATTTATTCTTAGTTTATATATACCATTTATGTGCATTTTCTATATAAAAAAAAGATCAGTGTGAATATCGTCTAGAGTTCAACAATATTTAATCATTTTATTCAATTCTAATGTTATATCTTGAAATTATTTATGGTTTAATTTGTTTCTTTAACATTTCTATCTATCGTTAGTTTATATCTAATCTCAAATCCATCCAGAGTCTCAATGAAAAGTATAAGCATACTAAGCAGCATAGAATCGGAAGCGGAAGCGGGAGCGTTTGGAATCGTAGAAGCGAACTTTTTTAAAAATTGAAAAATGAGTACGTGTTGGAAGCGCGAATATATATATAT
>OVAV01003040.1:0-10357 GCA_900406375.1 Iberis amara
AGAATATATATATATATATATATATATATATATAATAATATTTATTTTTATTTTTTTGTCGTCATAGCCTAGTATCTAAAAAGTTCTCTCCCAACCGAGAATGCAGCTTTGAACCCTGATTGATACAACAGATGCNACAAAAAAAAAACAAATTAATAATAATAATAATATTTATTATATCTAAACTATTTTGTTATATTCATAAGAAAATGATGTATATACGATGATGATAAGCTAAACATCAGAAATATTAAACATTATAAAAGATGAAGCAATACGGTAAAAAACCGGTGAAGACAGGCAAAAACCATGATTTTAACAAAATGCAAAGCTGTTCTTCATCGATACTAAGCTTCCAACGTGTTCAGTAAGCAGAGCCAACATTTATCTATAAGCCTTTTAGAGAGCCAAAAAATGAAACAAAATACACGAAAGGGCACAAATTAAATGATGAAACTACTCTGTGATTAGCATAAGGAACAGTCTGCTCCCAGTGAATGCAACACCTTTCACAGGCTTATATTATATGTCAGCTTCAAGGAAGTTCTGAGACAGGGATACCTATGAAGAAACAAAACTTACATGCTTAGATTGTGTTCTTCAAAAGGATTTACATGAGTTTATAGATATAAAGGAGTCAATTACCTTCTCGCCTAGCTTGAAGGGTGGGAGACCCTTGTAAGGGCATGTACCACAGCGGAAGGCATCACCCAGGCCACACTGATAGAAATGTTTGAGGTATGTTAAGTCCTGTCAACCTTAAAAATCAGATGCATAAAAAGAAATAAGCTTACACTGCCACATGATGATTGTGGATTTTCAATCTGATCCTCTGTGAGACCCAGCTTCACAGCTTTCTCCTCTATTTCAGCTCTACCACAGACGCAGTTCTTGCAAGCTTTTTTAGTGGTCTCACAACCGCTCACTGCAAAAGATGCAAAATATATCTAAACACACAAGAGATCAATAAGGATAACAAAGGTCATGTGATTGTCTTATACTTACCAGTAGGAAGTTGTGGCTTCTTCAAGTCCTCCTCTGTCAATAGAGAATCTTCATCGATAAGATCCAAGTCATCGTCTAGATTAACCTTCAAGAGATTTTTTGTAGGCTTTTTGAGAGCAAATGAGGAACCAGTCTTCCAAGATGGTTTCTTTGCCTTAATCTGCAATTGCAAACATGTTTCTCTATTATTAAATGATGAGCCAAATGTAACTTTGACAGACAAGTAAAATGAAGATCTTTCATCGAAGTGTTGAAGACCAAAACAGCAAGCTTTTATTCTAATAGTTGGGCACGAGAAAAAGTTTACTTAAAGAGAAACTATGAAGAAAGAAAAGATGTGTAAAAGTGCATACCCCAAAGGATAAGCTGAAATTACAAAACCTAATTGCTTTTAAATCAAGTGATTGTGGCTCCAGGAAACCAGCAAACGTCAATCTCCTTTGTAGGGTCTGCAAGGAAAATGCAATTAGATTGAGTAAGAAAAGATCAAACATGCCCTCATTATAAAAAGACGAAGGGATTGGTAAAGAACCTTTTGCAACTCTTGAGTTTCATCCTCCAAATTCGTGCACACAAAAACCGTACCACTAGGCTTCAAAAGTCTTGAGAACTCACCATATATATTATCACTGGGAAAATCAGATGAATTGGAAATGACTAAAACCGCATCCACTGAGAAAGAATCCAGAGGAAACTGATCTGCAAAATGATCAACAATCAAACATAATGAGAACAAAGGGCATGTTTCTTCTAGTGTTCTCACCAAACAAAACCACTACCCATTTGCTTAAAATTACTCAATCCACAATCTTTCCTTTCTACATACATTTCAGATTAACCATTTTGATGACTATTACAACTTAACAGGGGATTCCAACAACTAATTTAGAGCCTTAGATAATCAGAAAGTAATATAAGATTGGAGAATTTACTAATAGTGGATGCTTGAGTAATAATCAGAGGATCAAAACGTGCACTCTCTTCCGTATCAAGGTCTTTCATTATAGTCAGAATAGAGCTAACAGGCAACACCATATCATCCGTCACAGCTAAAACAGTCTTCTGAGTCACCATCGAATCCTACAAAACAAAACCCCAATCAATGGGAAGGAACCTCTTTGTTTTGGAATTGAACACTGAGTATTTGAATAGAAAAAAAATCACAAGATGATGTAGCTAGAAGTCATAAAAGAAAGAAAATACTGGGTTAAATAAATTCTAATTGATTTACAGTTCAAACGAGATAGATTCTGCTTAATGTTGTTATGAATCAAGAGAAGATTCAACAAAGCACGAAATGCATGCGATATGGGGAACATTCATGATGTAATTTGAAAAAAAAACAACACTTAAACTCACCATAATGGAGATTTCTGTAAAATCTCGCGAGATGCCCAAAAACCCTAAAATCTCTGTTCAGCTTTGAAAGTGAAGAAAAGTAGGAGAAATCGAATCCTCTCTTTCCAACTCTTTTTGTTTTTTAATTATTTCGGCGACTCTCGTTTTCCCTGCTTCTGCCACAGGACTGTTTGGTCAAAAAGGGGCTTATGATTTTCTGCGCATCGGTCCACGGTAGGGAGTGTGAACCCAGCCTCTTTCGTTTTTCCCTCAATTTTTTTTCTTCTCCTTTTTTTTCCACGTATTAGCGTACGGGAAGAAAATAAATGTGTTACATCATTTCCTTATGCCTCTCTGTTTACTATAATGCCCCCTTTGATATTTGTATCCCATAGTGGTCATCGGTTGAAAGAGAGAAAGTACACTATGTTTGAAGTGAATGAAGTCTGTCTGAGTTATAATAAAGATATACATATGATTTAGATGAATTTCGATTCACGCACATGTGGAATGTATTTCTTATAGTTTGAATTTGTAAATAAATGATGCCCTCTTTTCTTTATCTCTCGCTCATTGCAAGAATAAAAACTCCATTGATACAAACAAAACATTTAAGGATTTAAAGTTACTTCTCAGTAAGAAAGGTGGTATACTATGAACACTCTGGTCCTGGAGTAGGCATCACATCAGCCAACGGTGCCTTTCTGAGGCAGAGTCTCAAAAGCGGAGACAGTATTCTCAAACCTAACTCGTGGCAGCGGTGCGCCGCTCTGTTTGATAGCACAAGCGGTTTTGTCTTCGAGAGGACACCGAGCTTTCAGCATGGAGAAGACATGGTTGTTCAGCCGCCGAGCTTTCTTCATCCCTTCTAACAAACCTTCCCATCCCTTATAAGACATTCAAACAGTGAAAACCATTGTTGATAAGAGAATGGAGAAAGGCAAAATCTACCTGTAGACTTTGAGGATTCCTATGAGTATGTGAAGCAGACACAGTTTCAACCTCAGAGACATTAAGTACTTGGTACGAAAAATCAAACAATTCAAAGTGAAGTTGCTGTCCGAGCAAATAAATGATGGTGCAACCACCCCAAGCTATTGAATCACCAAGGACTTCGTGTTGACCTGATTGTGGCACTATTATCTCCTCCAGATATCCCTGAGTTTATACCAATATTTTTAATAGGCATTGAGAAGAAAGAAAAGATGTTTTCCATAATGTTCTTGCTTACGATTTGAAGGCCACCGTATATACGGTAAAAATCCTTTGAAGTTGTAATGTCAATGAAACCTGTCTTTGGAGGAGCACTCCATTTGCTACAATATTTGTCTAGTGAAGCACTTGTGAATGCAAGTGTGTATTCAAGAACACTTCCACCGTTCATGTTTGCCTTGTACAAAAGATCTGCACATATATAACACAATTCCAACAAACACAAACTTTGTTATAGTATACAAGATACCGATGATTGAATAGCTATAGCTCTTAACTAACCTGCAGCTTCTGCCTGTTTGGACATGGTGTAGAAAGCTGCTGGATTAAGACAACCGGGACTTGACACAACCGCAGAAGTCGCTGACTTTAATAGATTGACAAGTGGGCTTTCGCCGTCTTGAGCATTAATTATCTGTCCTTCTGCACCCGGAATTAATCCCAACCATGGAGCTGTTTGCATGAAACGCTTTGTGTCTACCTCTCTCTGTTAACATAAAATCATTAGATGTTCTAGCCTTAAATCTTTTACAATCTGTTAAATAGGACTGACCAATACGATATCGAGAAGTCCCATTGTATATATGACACTTCCAATTTCCTTTATTCCACGGAGAACTTCTGATTTGAGCTCTGACTTTGTACCCCAGTTTAGTTGTTCTCTAATAAGCCTCATACAACCTGTATATGAAACAACAAAAAAGCATTAGATGAATAGAAAATCACACAAAAATGAAGCACATCAAGAAGTTAATTTCATGAGAACCTGTGACACCACCATCAAAAGAAAGCAATCCGATAGACTTGGGCAATGCTTCTTGCAAACCAGAGATCATTGGCTCAAGTGTTGTTATCTAAAATTTTTAAAAATATTAGAACTATTATAGCTAGACAAAAGGAGTATTTGGTACAAATACAAACCATATATACCTTGTTCGATATATGATCCAGCAAAGCTCTTATAAGCCAAGGCAATGATCTAGATCCAAGAAGTTTCACTATGGAAAATAAATGGGGAATCCCGAAAAATCCACTATGCAGTCGTGCAAAACTTTGATGTGCTGCATATAAGTCCTGCAAAGATATAAGATGACACCAATAAATAACACAATGGACAATAAAATTGTTTCGGAACCAATTAAACGCAAGTGATTGCTCCTTACTTGAGTGCCACAGTAGAAACTAGGCCTAGCAGAAGGCACTGATGGTTTTTGAGTAGGAGGAACTTTCGATGATCGGACAAACCGCTGTGTAGTATTACAAAGAATAAAATTTGGTAGGAAATCACTCTGCATCTCTGACCATATCTAGTAGAATACAAAATAACAAGAAAAGTAATAAGAAAAGGTGGAAATAAATAAAAATCAGAACTCATAACTCTTTCAAATATTTGTACAGCTGACCTGTGTAGCAAGTCGGCTGGAAAATGAGACGAGGGAAATGTTTTCTTGCATTTCATTTAACATGAGGCTGAAAGTATCTATGGAAAGATCTTGTGAAAGCAATTCATGCGAGTGCTTTAAAATATCTACAAGCTTCTCCAATTCCTGCACTTGAGGAAATGATTCACTATGCATAATAGAAAGAGCAAGGCTAATGCAGAAAGAATCAAGAAATGAATTGTAAAAAACTCACCACAACAGCGCACAGGTCTTGGGACTCAAAACGATCAAAAAGAAACTCTAGATTCTCTCTAAAAATTTTGTTCATCCTTTGAGAGATCAAACTTCTTAAATTAATTGTTCTACCAAGTATCTGCACATCAAGACAAAATTAAGAAGATTGTATCGCATAGGTCAATGCTTGAATTAATTGTGACTTTTCTAAGTCTCCTCATAGAAATTGGGAGCCGTATTATTGTTCACCTTTACTTTTGTCATCTTAAATAACGCAGTAAACCTTGCAGGCTGGATGGAGAACTTTTCACCATTCTCCAAGGCAAAGAGAAATGATGGATCAAGAAGCTCACTGTTAACTCAGAAATTGACGATACACGAGTTTAGCTTCTCATTAGTTAACAGGGAAGGGTATAAAATATATCAATAACCAAGTAATTAGGTACCTTGCTGACCAACTCTTGTAATATGTGAATATAGACTCCGAGAGTTTTGAAACAAATATATCAAAACCATGGTCCACCTACATAAAGAAGTCGGGATACAAAAAAAAAAAAAACAGAAAACAATTGTTCATGGAACCTTATTATTCAAGAAGAACTACAAGGCTATAGTTTTTGAGATTGGTATTTAATTCCAATTACCTCAGCCTCAATTTCATCATAGAGGAATCTCTGCCTTAGAATAACAAGAGCTTGTTGAGCTGAGTCATTATAAATGTCAAAGGGCAGCAGAACACTCTCAAGAAGGCCTGAATTCTGAGCTTCGAGAATGTAGTCTATCAGCATCCATGGTAGTGAGCATTCGATTGGGAACTGAAATATTGAACATAAAACAATTAGAAAGAACAAGTCAGGGATGAAGTCAACAAAGGAAGAAAAAATGGTTATATCCTTTCACATAGCCACGTACAGCATACCTGAATAACACGTGACGATTCCAGGTAAAATTCTCTAAACCACAGGAAACCCAGATCAGTCAATATTGCAATACTTGCTGCAGCCATCATGGATTGAAATAGAGGTGTAAGCTTACGAAGCTGGTGGTTATCAGGATGGCTCAATACTAACCAAAAAGAAAATTAAGCATATGGGTTAACCTGAGTAATCCAATATGTGCAGGAAGAAGCTGAGCTTGTAAAAGAAAGTCTCCAATTGCTTTAAGTCATTAACAGGAATCTCAGAGCCATTATTTCCAAAGAATCCCGCTGGCCTCCTCAGATTTCCACCAGAGACAACCTCATATATTAAAAACTGCAAGCAATGCACCTGAAACAACAAAAGAGCAAAAAAAATTGAAGCACTAAGTCTTACCATTCAATTTTTAAATCTAAATTAAGCATGAGATGAGAACCAAACCTGGGCTGCTGTTGGGGCAACTGGCCTTGGATAAAAGAAGTTCGCTTTGCTTTCATCACCTCCTTGTTGTGAAGATGGCATCTCATGTTCGGGCCTGGTATTTGCCATCCAGTCAGCTGAAAGTGTCCGCATATCAGAGAGAATCCTGGAATGCAATCATAAAAATAACACAATTACAGTCTGAAGCATAAACTTAAATGAATATGAATTGAGACTAAAAGAAAAGAAATGAGAACTATTCACCTTGAAAGATCTTTCTTTTTCCGGAAGGTGGTACGCAACATCGTGGCTAACGTGTTTTGTACAAAATCTTGAACTTCAGCATGTATTGTCTCCCACAAAGCATCTGCAACTAATGTGTCACAGCGCTGCAGCATTGATCCTACACTCTTTATATAACCAACAAGTTCTACCAAGGCTTTCCTTTCTTCTGCAGTATAATTGTACCTCACCACCTATTAAAAAGACTAAAAACTTGTTATCACATACAAGAAAAAGATATATTTTCAATTTTTCAAATAATTTCACAAGTATTACCTTCTCGTAATCAGAATATGATCCAGAGGCTTCCTGCGTCTCTGTTGCATCCCTACACGGGCGAGAGAATTTCCAAGCACATTGCTCCCATATGCGTGCAGTCCATCTGCTTAACAGTTGGAAACCTTCAACAACCATATCGTACATATTACCTTTGACCTCTCTGCACCATTCAGTATATGCTCCATCATTTGACTTCAACAGCAATAACTGCATGAAAGTAAATGAGAACAACATCCTAAAGACTCAAGTTACAAACCAAAAAAATCAAAGTTCCAGGATAGATATAGCTTGAACACCTGATTCATGGATGAAGCAAATCGGATTGTGAAATCATCGTGCTCAGCACGGAGAGCTCCAATTTGATTGATTATTAAATAGTGTCTCTGATATGTAAAATATGTAAAGGCTTGCAGTTTACGATAATCTAGATAATACTTAGATAGGCATGTAACAGTGAAAAAGTTAAAGGATATTCTAGCGCTTCACGTGGAGGGAGCTCATGAGGTGCTGGAAGCGTCAGAAGGCGAGTTTGTGCCGAGAACTTTTGAAAGTATACTGACAATTCTTTCAAAATTGCAGCAGGAGAAAGATGGAGATCTGGAAATGCAGGAATGACAGGATCATTCTGATCACCAAAAAACACAGCAACGAAGTCAGTCAGCAAGTCGGAGAGAAGGCCTTTAAAGTATATTTGTATTAAAACTTAAACTGGTATAACATGTATTTCGATACCTTAAAAATGTTGATCAATCTGTTTAGTTTTACCCTCTTGTACAGAGTTTCGGTATCTTTCTCAGATGGCGTTGCTAAGACAACAAGAACGGGCAAGACGCGGAGAAGAATATACCGCTCAGGAAAAAGGAGCGCAAAATCCAATTCCAGAGACTCAACGATGAAGACTATGAGAACTTGGAGAATGTCTTCCACGCTAGATTTACTTTAAGGAATCCAAAGGTAGAAATATACTAACAAGGCATAGTTGTAAGTTGTAACTTACTAGAACTATAGGCTGAGGATTATGATGATAAATATCTAGAAAAAAGGATACTTGTTCACACGGAACATCTCAACGTGCAAGTTGAGTAAAATAGCCCATCTTGTGCTCAGGAAAATCTGCATACAAAGATATTCCTTTTAGGCAATTCTCTTGGGGTCGGCATCGAGAAATGATTGCATTATAAAGCTATGCAAGCACCTGTAAGTCATCTAACTCTTCTCTCATTGTATCAGTATCTTGCCACTGGGCACTGACTTGAGTGAATGTTCTGAAAAAGAAGTTTCATATAAAGAAAAGAATCTAACAGAAAAGCCTCTATGAAACTTCCTCAATTCCTAAAGAAAGTGTCAGTAGCCGGAACAAATTGTAACAACTAAAACTATATATCTACCTACATTCAAGAGTTTTATCTGCAGAGAGAATGTAAATGTAATCTAAACATATAATATATTATACCTTTTATACCAAGAGAAATCATTAGGAATGCTAGCTTTAGCATTTTTAAGATGATCAAGCTGAACCAAGACGTCAAGCAACTTTAGCATTGACCTATATTAAGTAAAACCACTGAAATTATATACATGAGGAGCAGTTACATGCTTGGGGAAATATAAGATTGTAACTTACCAGAGATGCGTAACTGTGGGACCATTGATCCGCCGTTCAGGTCTGGAAAACCGCTGCATATCAGCAGCTAACTGCAAAAATATAGAACATATATGCAAATTATTTATAATACAAGAATATAAAAAGAGTCGGAAGAAGAAGGATGTACAGCGCACTTTAGCTGAAGCCGATGATTGCCATCTCTGAATTTCGCGTAAACGACTCATCTCTAAGTCCAAAACTTGATATGTTTCCAGATACAAATCTGCTTGACTATGTTTCATTGATTCGGGAAGCTGCACACATGTCATTCAGACAAACATGTGTATTATGGTATGGAAGAGATATATACAAGGACACGGAACAGCACATAAAATACCATATCAAATCTATTTTAGTAATTGTTAACATCCATCACTATATATACAGATAAATTACTAGTTCTTGCTTGTCTTTATAAAACTATAATCTGTAATTCAAAAAATGCTAGTAGAATTCAAAGATCATGAATGGTGGATTTACAAAGCATAATACTTAAAGTTACTTTTTAACAAATAAATTGTCTAAAAGGTAGATAAGCAGTAAACAAATAGTAATTGACGCAGAACCAAAGATGGACCTGAGGCAGTGCTTTAACACAACTTCTATATGTGTATAAAATTGAAGCCATCTCTTTTCCTTCTTGTATAAGCGTATTCTGCATATGATTGGTCGAAAAATGACTTAAAATATACAAAATACTCTACATACAAATGCACAAAAAACAGCTTTTATGAAATGAAGTTGACAAAGAAGAGTCACATACGAGCTGGTTAAGAGCTTTTGTGTCTTCTGAGAGAGACAACCGGTATGCTGCAACATCACTATATTCTACACACACAAAAATTCCTTAAAATCAGTAATCATATGTATGCAACAAGAAGGAAAAAGGAAAAAAATAAGGAAACAACAAACCGATGGGACTATCGGTTGCTGCTCTTTCAGCTGAAACCATCACAGCCGGTCCTTGGACTTCTGGTTGCTCATCCTATCATGATACTTAAATCCTTCAGCATTTTATTGAATCTTATGCTTACAGCTAGCTAACTAGGCAATACAAGTATCCAAGATCCGCAATTAAACAAATGGTAGTAGAATTGATCAAGTAAGAGAAAACGGAGAGACATCAATTCCTCTCCTTTCTAGTCAAGTTTCTGAAATTTACAGTCAAAGATAGCCAAAAATTATCCAAAATTTCAGCGGTCACCTCTAAGGAGAATGTGGAAAGAGCTGCGATAGCTTCTTCAACAGGAACCGCCATTTCGTAAATTGAGTGAGCTGGGAAGATCAGAAGAAGAAGCAATTGCTAATACATCAACGCAATTGATTAGATCGACCAAATTCCGACCCTAAGATTTCGCCAAGTTTGAAATGTTTCTTTTTTCAGTCCTCGTAATCGCGACTATTGTTCTCCTCCTATTTTCACCCTTCAGCGTAATCTTTTATTTTATAAAATATAATATATGAGAAAAAACAAAAGAGTAGAATGAAGCTTTAGAGGAACAGATTGTTAATTTTCAAAATGATTCGCTGACTTTACTAATAATATTAACTTCTCCAAAACTAGTCGAAGCTTTGGGATGAAGCAAATACATTAGTGTCTTTTTTACAGTGTTCTAAAACGCGCTAGGCGCTATCTAGGCGGT
>OVAV01003041.1:0-10357 GCA_900406375.1 Iberis amara
TATATATTGACATTATAATTTTCATTATTCATCCATAAAATAAACAAAGTTATAAGAACATATTTTGAAAGGAAGAACCAATAAAAAGTAAAAACTATACAAACAAGCTAAGTTTTTGGCTAAACCAATCCACCATAATAAAAAAAGAAAATGAAAACAACTTTATAACGATCATTAATTAAATTTCTAAACGTCCCTGTCTTACAATTTATGAAGTTTTGTTTCAATTTGCATCTTTGTTCAATGAACACAAACCATCAAAAACTATACCTTTCTGCATTCAATAATCGTTTAGTGTGTATATGTTGTAATAGATATTATTAACCAACGTGGAATTACGATCGGTTTGGTTAACAACCGGTCAACATCATAAATTCTAATTTTCAATTTGAAGACACTAATGGTAATATTACAAGAGCCNTAAGACACTAATGGTAATACAAGAGCCACCAAATATGACATTTTATCTTTCGTGAGCATTTCAAACTACGATTAAGTGACTTTCCCGTACGTTCTTCTATCCATTTATGTTCTTTCTTCACGCAACTCTAATAATTCACACATTTCAATGAAGAATAAACCATGTTGGTTAAATCAAAAATTGAATTTCTTTTAAATGCGAAATATAAAATCATTTTTTTAGTAGTCGAATATGGTTTTACGCTTTAATTAGAGAGGTCAATCGGTACGACCGCCTCAAGATCCATCTCGTAAACTAATAACTATACGAACTAGTTTAAATTTTCTTTTAAAAACTCAAATATTTTTTTAAAATAATAATTAAAAGGTAACCATTAAAGTAATTATTTTATATTTTATTTAGATTTATAATAAAAGACCAACATATTAAAATTTGATGATTTTTTATAGTTTTTTTTAATGACCCTGATATCCGGAGCACCCAAGGACTCTGATTAGGCTTCAAGCGTTCGTAGTCGCCGAAGGTATCTAGGAGAGCCGCCGAAATTCACCTCATTTTAATTGATTGTGACCGGAATTCGAATGATTTCTTATAATTTTTTAAGAAACTAAATTTAAAGGGTCCAATTTTTTTTTTCTTTTTTCAAGGATCCATAATAATTATGACTAGGTTTTGGTTTTAATCCTATTAGACAATATCATTTGCTTAAGCAGAGATTGAAAACATCAAATCTTATATCTCATTTAAATCTAATGAAAAAGAAAACTTATATGAAACTTCTAACACTATTTTCTAGATGGGTTTAGTTTGAAACATTTAATAAATATTAAAATTAATTTTTGGATACAATTTTAGGTTTCTTTCGATGCTATCTCCGCCACTCATTCCACTTCCACGCTATCTCAAAATCTCAAGTTGACATGTTTCTCTCGTCTTATAGTGTATAGTTTCTAACAACCAAAATGGCTATCAAAAATTCTTACAATAAAAAAATATAGTTATCAAAAAAAAAAAAAATCTCAAAAATACCACAAAACTTTAGGTATACTCCAAAAATACCACACACTTCCAAAAATTTCAAAAGTACCACAATTTTTTCCAAAAATATCATAAAAATGTTTTTGTTCCAAAAATAGCACAAAATTGAAATAGCTTTAAAATTTATAATTTAAATCATAAAACCTCAAAACCAAATCCTATCCCTTTCAAAACTAAAACTTAAACTCTATTTAGTGAACCAAAATCTAAAATTTTAAATTCTAAACCCTTAAAATTTGATTTTTATTTTTGTGGTATTTTTAAAATATTTAAGAATGTGTAGTATTTTTGGAACTTTTAATAATATGTGGTATTTTTAATATTTAAACCGGTATTTGAAAGAATTCCTATAAAAAAAAACATGATGCGTTAAAAGTAACGAGATATATAACATTTTCACATATTTGAATGAAAAAAATAGATAGAATATTGTATTTACCAAAGCAAACCGAAATCTTAAACCAGGATAAAATAAACCAAAAATGTAACAAACCGAATTCTGATTAATACACATCTTGAGTGTGAATCTAGACACAACAGAAGCTAGATACNCAGATACATGTACGTCACAATATGGAATGATTTGTTTTCTTCCTATCCTTGTGCTAAACCAATACTATATAATATACAAAAAATACTATATATTATACAAACTAAAGGCTATATATTGGAAAGGACAATCAACACAATCCTTTCTCTCTTTTTTCTTTCTCCTAAAGTGGAGAAATCATTCTAGTTCACACAAATATCTCTACTTCTTGATTTTTTTAGGGTTTGAGTGAAGAAAATGGAGGAAGAGAATACTAATATGGAGAAAGGATTATTATTATTGGAAAATAAAGAAGAAACAGCAATTACAACACCACTTTTGATCTTCTCCACCTTCATTATTGTCTCTGCCTCCTTCACCTTTGGTGCTGCTGTATGTTCCATATCAATCTCTCTCTCTATAAATATATATATATATATGCACTCTCCTAAATACTACAAGAAATTTATCATAATTCCGACTGATATTTCCGATGAAATTTGGTCGAAAATATTTGTCAAAGATTGGTCAAAATTTTTATATGGTCGGAAATATTTGTTGGAATTTTTCTGACGAAAATCTGGCAAAAAAATTATTTTTCGATGAAATCAACCAATATCATTTTCTAGTGATATATTTTCAAGGCCGGTTCTGAGATTTTAAAGTATTTGAAAGGCCGTAATCTACAATGAAAAAATAGGTTAAATGTGTATAATTTTTTGAAAAATGGATCGTTTTCTTAAGTAAAATTTTAAAATTGAAAAAAAAAACCGCAAGCTCATGCTTTCCTTGGGCTCAGGACCGGACCGGCTCTGTATGTATATTCTACCGATTTTGGAATGTCAAAAGCTAATCAGTTTTTGATGGGTTTGATGATAGGAAATTGGCTTTATATTCTTGTAGTTATAAATGTTTACTGCCAAATAGTGTGTAAGTTATGTATTTGGTAGGAGATTATTCAATTATAACTCTATGTAGTGGTAATTTAGATAGTTTAACAAGGAGTTTTAAGAATGGCTTAAATTTTTTTTTTTTTTTAATAATTGACCAAAAAAAGTTGTTTGTGTATTTGACTTAACTAAATGTCTAAAACTATCTATCATTCCAATATTCAATGATGCATCACAGGTAGGTTACACAGCAGATACAATGTCTTCCATAATGACAGATTTGGATCTTTCTCTAGCACAAGTAAGTCCATCTCTAACATTAACTGAAAAAACAAGCAAATAAAATTCATTTTCATTATATATATATTTGGTACAAACACCAAATTAAGGACAAAATTAAATCCATGTTACATTTTTAAAAAATCTTATTTCTAAAACTATGTTTTCTATTTTCTATTTTCATATACTCGAAATAAATCAATACCTACCTAGTGGCCCAATGGATATATATACACAAACACATACACATGTTTATGCATTGTTTTTTGTCAATAAATGCATATTTGGTCGGAGTACTAATTAATAACGTAGGGTCGTATTAGAATTTTCACACATCTTTAAAAACAGCTATTTTATTAATGAATACAATAATTTAAAAAAATTCAACATGCTTTTCATTTCAATGAATTAATTTTAATCAAAAAATTCAAATATTTTAATTGATGTTTTTAAATTACATAATTAACTTTTTGTCACAGTTACATAATCATTTAATTTAATAAAATATGAATAAAAATTTTAAAACTCAACCTTTATAGAATAAAAAATGCTAAAAATTTCTATCGTACTCCCTCCGTTTCAAAATAATTGTAGTTTTATAGAAAAAAATTTGTTTCAAAATAATTGTTGTTTTCACTTTTCAATGTAAAATTTATTGTATTTTCATGTTTTGTGACCATTATTTGTATTATGCCGAATGATTTATTATTGGATGATTTGTATTGGAGTACAATTTTATCTTAAAAAAAACAGAAAATTAAATGATTTTCTTAATATGTGTAAAAACTTTAAACTACAAATATTTTGAAATAGAAAATGTACTAAATTGTTTTCGATTTTATTAATGAAAAAGAACACATCGCCTAAAAGTTATCACTTCTGGTATTTTTTACTCCCTCCGTTTCATATTAGTTGTCGTTTTGGAGAAAAATTTTCGTTTCAAAATATGTGTCGTTTTAGGTTTTCAATGCAGAAATTAAATTAATTTGACTTTTTTGACCAATAGAATAATTGCATGATTTTTTTCTATTGGTTGATTTATAATATTTAATGGTGTTTTTATAGAAAATAGAGATTTCTTAATCTGTATGCAAAACTCTAAAACGACAAGTAATTCGAAATGGAAGGAATATTAAACTAGAGGTCGAATCTGGCTATTTCTATTTGCTATAAGAGTACAAAATCTTTCATTTAATAGGGCTTGTCACTAGTAGACCAATTGGTTGTGATTTATTATATGTTAAAAAAAAGGGTGTAAATGTAATTTCACAGTTTTCATTGTTTGGTTCGCTCTCGACCTTTGGAGGAATGATCGGTGCAATATTCAGTGCCAAATTTGCGGCTGCCTTCGGTAATAGAAAGGTTAAGTATCCAATATTCCTAAAACCACCCTCTATTTAATAATATTTATTATAAGCCTCAAAATATTATAAAGTGAAATCCTACTAATTTTGTATTATTTTTTTAATTATATTTTCTTAGACGTTGTGGCTTTCTGACATATTCTGCATAAGTGGCTGGCTTGCAATTGCATTAGCCAAGGTTTCCTCATAACTTATCTTATATTCTTATTCACTTTTGCATGCATACTAAAATTATATATTTTGTCACGCAGAATATTATTTGGCTCGATTTGGGACGAGTTTTTGTGGGAATTGGAATTGGTCTCATTAGCTACGTGGTAAAGAATATTTTTTCCTACGGAAAAAAAATTTATTTATTTATAAAAAGTTGGGGGAATTCTCAAAAATACCACAAAAATTAGGTTTATTTCAAAAATAACATACAATCCCAAAAAGTTTTAAAAATAGCATATTTTTTCAAAAATACCACAAAATAATTAATATCACCAAATTTAAAATAATTTTAAAACTTCAAATTTAAATCCTAAAACCCCAACACCAAACCCTACACCTTTCAAAACTAAACCATAAACTCTATATAGTGAACCCAAACACAAAATTTTAAATTCTACACCCATAAGATTCACTTTTTATGTTTGTGGTATTTTTGGAACATTTGGGATTATATGATATTTTTAGAACTTTTTGGAATGTGTAGTATTTTTGAAATTTGAATTTCTTTTGATGGTATTTGAAGGAATTCCTCTAAAATATATATAACGAAGATATAAGTTGATAACCGATTTATAGCCCACTAAAATACCACACACTCCCAAAAAGTTTTAAAAATACCACATTTTTTCAAAAATACCACAAAAATGTTTTTGTTCCAAAAATATCACAAAATTTAAAATAATTTTAAAACTTCAAATTTAAATCTTAAAACCCCAAAACCAAATTTTACACCATTCAAAACTAAACCATAAACTCTATTTATTGAACCCAAACACAAAATTTTAAATTCTACACCTATAAAATTCACTTTTTATGTTTTTGGTATTTTTGGAACATTTGGGATTGTATAGTATTTTTGGGAGTGTGTAGTATTTTTGAAATTTAAATTTATTTTGATGGTATTTGAAAGAATTTCTCTAAAATATATATAATGAAGATATAAGTTGATAACCGATTTATAGCCCACTAAAATTCCTAATTTTAAATTGATTTTTTCCCCCCTTAGGTTCCTGTATTTGTTGCAGAGATAACACCTAAACACGTAAGAGGCGCTTTTACATTTAGCAATCAGGTGACTTACAAATTTCAAGATTGAAAATTAGGTGTAAATTTTCAGACATATATATACTTAAATCTTAATTTTATAAATTAATATTTATACAGCTGTCACAAAATTGTGGAGTTGCAATCGCATATTATTTTGGAAATTTCTTGTCATGGAGAACACTAGCCTTAATCGGTAATTATTACTATTTTTTTCTTTATGTTTCTTCTTTTTTAATATTGGAGTTTAATTTCTTCCAATCAATTATTTTACCACTAAATTGATTTATTTAGCTAAAATCTATACCAACTAGGTACTATTCCATGTTGGATACAAGTTATTGGTTTGTTCTTCGTACCCGAATCTCCAAGATGGTTGGTTAGTCATACTATGCTACTTACTAAATTTTTCTATATATTAATAGGGACATGTTTAAAAATACAATAATTTTACTTTTAGTTCTAAAATATCATAAACTTTTGATTGTTTGAAAAAAAAAAAAAATCGTAAAATTAAATTAATTTTAAAACTTTAATTTTAAATTAAACCATAACTCCAAAACTAAACCATAAACTATAATTAGCTGATTAAACTCAAAGAATTAAATTCTAAATCTTTCAAATTCAATATTTATGTTTGTGGTATTTTTAAAAATAAAACATTTTAATAAACATTTTGGAACAATTGGAAGTGTGTATAGTATTTTTGGAGTATAAACTTATTTTGTAGTATTTTATGAAATTTTTTATATTTATTTAATAATTAAATAAATATATTTGATCATTACAGGCAAAAAAAGGTCGTGATAAAGAATTTGAAGTTGCACTTCAAAAATTAAGAGGAAAAAATTATGATATTGTGCAGGAAGCTCATGATATTAAGGTATCCTTGCAATTAAATCATTTTCATAAGACAAATGTTGACTTATCTTTCAAAATCACTTGTATAGAAACTAATCCTAAGAAATATTGTCAATTTTTTTAATTTAAATGTAAAATCTAACACTCATATTTATAACTTCTTTTTTATAGATTTCGGTTGAAATTTCGAAACAAAATTCGAATATGGGCTTTCGTAGCATTTTCAAAAAGAGATATGCTCATCAGCTTACAGTAAGATCAAATGGTTTCATTCATAACATATACTCCCTCTGTTTCACAATGTAAGTAGTTTAAGGTTAGGGCACAACTATTAAGAAAGTTATTTAATTTTTAACATTCCAAGATAAAAACCGCATTCCAAAACAAACCAACAAATAATAAATCATTCTGCATAATATAAAGAGTCAAAAAACACAAAAATACATTAAATTTTGCATTGAAAAGTGAAAACAACAATTATTTTGAAACAAATTTTTTTCTCTAAAACTACTTATATTATGAAACGGAGGGAGTACTTAAATAAGGTTTGGAAATAAATATGAAAATAATTAGATTATTTTTTGTTTGTTTTGATTATATGTTTAGATTGGCATAGGTTTGATGCTTCTACAACAAACATGTGGAGGTGCAGGAATAGGTTCTTATGGAAGCACTCTATTTAAACTTGCTGGTAAAACAAATATTAATTACTTATTGACTTTTTATATATTATGATGTAATTAAATTTTTCTTAAATTATATATTATAATAAAACAAATAATGCTTTTCTTTTTCTAGGATTTCCTTCTAAGATTGGGATGACAGTTCTGTCTCTAATTGTCGTAAGTAAATCAGATTTTTCTTTTTAATTGTACTTTGACCTCTAAGTGTATCTCATTTTTACAAAAATTATAATTGTTATTTCACATTGTAATCCTAATATTCTATCAACGATCGTACATATATAGGTACCAAAATCTTTAATGGGTCTAATCCTTGTGGATCGATGGGGAAGACGACCACTTCTTATGGTTAGTATAATATAATCTCTATAAATTAAAATTCGAATCGTTAATACTTAAATGTATTTATAATATAATAATTTTTACGGTTTTAAATTTGCTAATCACTATAAATTAATTTTTTCTTAAGCAACTAGTATGATTTTGATAATTTGATGTTACTAATTTATATAGGTTTAATTGTATCTTTCAAATTATGCAGTCTAAATTTGTTTTGTTAAATACCTATAAGGTTAATATAACTAAAGTTTAATGCATAAAATTATCAGACTTCAGCATTAGGATTATGTTTAAGTTGTATCATATTGGCGGTAGCGTTTGGAGTTAAAGATGT
Organism: Iberis amara; assembly: GCA_900406375.1. Taxonomy (NCBI): domain Eukaryota; kingdom Viridiplantae; phylum Streptophyta; class Magnoliopsida; order Brassicales; family Brassicaceae; genus Iberis; species Iberis amara. The sequence continues at coordinate 7,996 of OVAV01003041.1, forward strand.
ACCACAAGTTCAAGACATTACTCCAATTTTCACTTTCATTGGAATATTGGTAAGTTTTTTCAAAAATTGTCTAATTTCACAATAAGTGTATATTATCAAGTCCTATATATATCTTTATGGTTTATTAAGAAGAGAAAAATCAAGTTTTATAATTAATATTCTATCAAATTATACTTGAAAACAGTCGTTTACGATGATGTTTGCTGTTGGAATGGGAGCATTGCCATGGATTATAATGTCTGAGGTATAACTATATATGAACAACACTAATTTTTATTTTTACTTTTTTGTATTATATTTTTAATCTAAATTAGTATATTGCTATGTTATAATTTTTTTTGTTAACTACTTTTGGCAGATATTTCCAATGGATGTAAAAGTATTAGCTGGGAGTTTAGTGACCATAGCTAATTGGTTCACTGGTTGGATCGCCAACTATTGTTTCAATTTTATGTTAGAATGGAGCCCAACCGGTAAGTGACACAACTATATATCCTTTCAAAAATAATTAGATCGATAAATCTTAAGGGAAGCTTAAAATATGATATTCTAAAAATTTGAAAAAATATCATAATTTTTTCAAAAATATCACAAAATTGTTTTTTTTTTCCAAAAATACCACAAAATTGAAATAGCTTTAAAACTTCAAATATAAATTCTAAACCCTCAAAACCAAACCTTACCCCCTTCAAAACTAAACCTTAAACTCTATTTAGTGAACCGAAACCCAAAAATTTAAATTCTAAACCCTTAGAATTCACTTTTTATGTTTGTGGTATTTTTGAAAAAAAACAATTTAATGGTTTTTTTGAAACTTTTAGGATTGTGTGGTATTTTGGAATTTGAACTTCTTTTGGTGGTATTTCAAAGAATTCCTCTAAATTATCTTATTCATATTTTTTTTATAATGTGAGACAATATAACTATTTAAAATCAAATTCTAGTGAAAATGCTTAATCGTATAGAAGTGGACAAAATATAAATATCAAATTTTTATAATGACTTTGTCCACTTCTATAAGATCAATTCCCTATATATTTCTTTTTGTCACAAGATCAATTCCCTAATATAATTTTGCTTTGTTCAATTTAATTTCTTTGAAACCTAAGTTCTCTTATTTGTAAGCAGATAAAAATAAGAAAGTAACTAAAGATGTATTTATAGAATAAGATTCAAATTGATCCCAATCGTAAATATTAGTACAACTATTTTTTACTTATTTAATTTTAAACCTTTCATGCAAGTGCATGCAAGTCTTAATTTTTTTTTTTTTCTTTTTCGTTCAGATAGAATGCATTGATTATAGAGAAGTGTATGATCGTTATTAACTTGCAGGAACGTTTATTATATCTGGTATAATATGTGGAGTAACAATTATATTCACATGGTGCTTCGTACCGGAGACTCGAGGATTAACATTAGAAGAAATCCAACAGTCATTTGCCAGTGTTTAATTATTTAGAAATTAAATACTATATCAATTTATTTCCGTGTAAAAAAAAAAAACTGTTTGATTATATTCATGGGAGACTTTAGTGTATATGTACTCCTCTTTTTTGTTTGAGTTTTCTTATGAATAATTCAACATTATTATTGTAATATTTTCTTTTCACCAAAATAAACATTTAAAATCAATCAATATCATTTCTTGAATGTGAAGAGAAACAACGTGTAGAAAATAAAAAGAAACATGTCACATTACAATAGCTTTGTTTTATTTCGTTTGTTCATTATTATTATTGAGAACTCATGGTTTCTACTTACTAGATACATACACTAAAGAATGCTTCGACTTGCAAATCGTGTTTCGTCTCTTTCAAGCACATGTGTCGGTTATTTGGCTTGTGAATTTGTTTGGTTAGATTTTGGTAGTAAAAACAGTAGGTTCTCTTCTTCTTTTTTTTGGTAAAAGTTAAATAAACATAAGAGTTTTACATAGCAAAGCTTAGCACATAATTTTTCTGAAGGCTCTAAATTTTTTTTATTATTGAAACAGGTTGAAAGATCAATTACTTTAAGAGTGGTGAGTAAATCAACAGAGATAGCAACTTTGAAATGCGATTCATTCTCGCTAAGATGGTGTTTCGAACAAATCTATCAATTTCTTTAAAAGTGTGAATGGAATCCACAAAGGGTTGTGTGTTATGTAACCTTGAATTTCTTTCCCTCCACATGAGATAGATGGTAGCTTGGATGGCTATGTTGGCCAAAAGTCTCTGTTGTTTACGTGAAAGCAAATGAAGATAGTCCAAAATGTCCGACCAAAAATACAAGTGATGATAAGGTGATCCCAATCTGTGAAGAAGGAGATTCCATATATTTTTTGCGAAAGCCCATTGCACAAATAAATGGTCTATGTTTT
>OVAV01003044.1:0-10353 GCA_900406375.1 Iberis amara
AAAATTTAAGTTATACTACTATAATTTTGAAATTATATTTATAACATATTTCCGCACATAGCGCGGGCATCATCTAGTATATATGTACATATATATCCTAGTGTTATGCCGGCGCTATGCACCAGAAAGAAAATCGGCCAATATGTTTTGGACTTAAAGCAAACCAAAATTATAATTAAAATATGTTGTTTTTTTATCCTAGAATTTTTTAAACGAAACTATAATTTTTCTACACTTTTTCTGTAATATAGACATAGTTATTGTTGTCAATATAACTAACTTAACACATAACATTTCATTAAAGTTTAAAAGATATATGATTTAAACTCTTCAAGCTCGCATAACCTGTTTCAATCAAAATGAAAAATCAATCAATTAGTAGAAAGAAGAGGAAAAAAGGAAAAAAAATTGTTTTTGGAATATATTTTAGAAAAATAGAATTTGCTAAATTCGATGAAATACTATATAATTTGCCTAGATTTTTGAAAATAGAAGAAGAAGAGAATAACAGCTAGAAACAAAAAAAAACGACAATTTAAAGAACAAATGCGATCTAGTAAAAGACAAACACCAAATGTAAACATTTTTTACATTTTGTTCTCAAACTTTCTTAAGAAATATACATACTACATATTGTTCTTTTAGTTTTCGTTTTGTCTTTAACTTCTCGCTCATCTCTCTCTATCTGGGAAATCAGCGGAGGGACAGAGAGTCGACGAGGTTCACTCTGGCCTCAGTTTGAGCCACATCCACTTGCTCCGTGACTTGGGGCCGCTGGAGATTCCAGCGCCGTGTGATCCGGGTGCTCTGCCCTTTATCTCCAAGAACCGGTCTCCACTCCTTCAACTAGATATAATCCCTTCCACAGCGACTGTAAGGCAAACTAATGCTTCTGCACGACGGTTAGGTATGATCTCCCTAACTCGCGGACGTGTGGAAAAGAGGTTGTCGGCGGTGTGCGGTGGTCTAGTCTAGAGGAATCGGGTAAGGTTGGAGAGTTTCTCCATAGGAGGTTGTGGCTGGTCGGACTTGCATAGGGGACAAAGCCACCTGGTTTAGTCACGGCTAAACCACCGTTGAAGATTGTCGGTCCTTCCCCTCAAGTCTCCTTTCCTCTTCGTTGTTGTGCATGCATCGCGTGACACCGGAGCTGCTCCTCCTCCATTTCTCTTTCTCTCTATGTCGTCGGTGGTTCCAGCCACCATCGGCTTAATCATGTCTTTTCCGACGCCGATTTGAGTCTCGGCGATCTACAGTCATGGAGAAGGCATTGGGAGAGGGAATCCTTTGTCAACATAGGGTTAGGTTATTAGGGTTCGGTTAATTCATTTGTGATTGGTTTGGTATGGTCCAAATTAATTTATGATTTCCCTTTTACTTTTGTACCGGGATTGGTTGGGTTTTCATTAAGTGGTTGGTTTGTGTTGTATCACACTTAGGCCCAAAGAGATTTTTGGGCTTAAATATAAAAATATTTGCACTATATTAAAATTGAAAACCAATTCCAAAAAAAAAAAAAGTCAAATTGTCATTTATATCTGTGTATATTACATTTCCATAACCAGAGATATATCATGATATTCATTTGACCGAAGTAATTAAAATGCGTAAATGCATATAAATTTGTAGACACATCCTCATGTAAATGTTAGATTCAAAGCACATTTACACCAATGAAGAAACTCGTTGCTTTCGTGATGCTTTTAGCGACGGCTCTTTCGTTGGTCTCATCCACCAACGTTCGTCTCAAAAACGACTCCACAGGACCAATGAAAGTTAAATGCTACTGGAAATATGATGAACTTGGGACTCACGTGGTCGTCCCTGGTTCGTCGTTCGACTGGTTCTTCGTGCCACCCAAGACCGAGCCAAGCGTTTGGAACTGCGGCGTTTCGTGGGAACACGGAAGTGGAGTCTACGATATCTACAATAGCAAGAGAGACATAGGTCGCTGTAATACTTGCGTCTGGTCCATTAGACCGGACGGTCTTCATGGATCCAGTGAGTTTTCTAAACCTGAAGTGTACTTGAAGTGGCAATATATCGGTGTGTAATCATTTATTGGATTACCTTTCAATATATTTTCTTATTAACAAACATTGTAAAATGATAATTTAAACAACTGTTTTGCAATAAAATACTTAAGGAATGACTTTTGTCGTATAATCGGATGAAATCACCTGCCCTATTATTACTCGATTAAAATAATAGGGTATACTTTTAGCATGTTTAAGTAGATGCTCGGATAATAGCAATTGAAAGATACTGGAGTATGATTTTGAAAAAAATGTCACTTTATCATATTTCACATGAATTAAGAAATTTTAGTTTTCATAAAAATTACATTAAATATTCCAAATCAACTAATAAAAAAATATTGTAACTATTTTATTAGTCAAAAAAATGTCAAATTCATCTAAATTATGTATTGCAAACATAAAATGACACTCGTTTTATAACAGAAAATAGGCTAAAACGACACTCTTTCAAAAACAGAGGGAGTAGAATATCTTTTATTAATAATCAACAAGTCACTTTTTCTTTAACGTCTCCTCCTCCTCCTCTTGACACATCAGCATTTAATAACCTATCCTCCCTACAATTTTTCCATACTATTCTTCATTTTCCATAAAAAAAAAACTCAATTAATCAATTTGGTGCACTAAAGTTTCTCAACCTCCCATTGCTTCTTCTAACTTACAAGTACAATAACCTTCGAAAACATGTTTTTCTTTTTCATATTCTTCTTCTCTATAAATAACTCATAAGGGTCGATCAAAAAATAAAATCTTAAATATAAATAGAATTCTTTTAAATCATAAATTTTTCTTACGGTTCGAAAAAGTACAAGGCATACAAACAGACCAACAAAGAAGAAGATGATCATCTTTCCGGAACCCACTTCAACAATTTGTCCCATTCCAATTTATGCTTTTTCTCAAATTCTTTTCCAAACAGAAGAGAAGCAAAAATTTCCATCAATTCGTTTGGTTTGATATACAAATCATTTTTGTTTTACAAATTTATTCAAATCTATGAAAATGCAGAATATTTTTTCTACAATATGTAGTATGTAGATTTCTTAAGAAAGTTTGAGAAAACAAATGTAAGAAATCTGTTTACATTTGGTATTTGTCTTTACTAGATCGCATTTGTTCTTTTAGTTGTGGTTTTTTTTTTGTTTCTAGCTATTATTCTCTTTTTCTTCTATTTTCACAAATCTAGCCAAATTATATAGCATTTCATTGAATTTAGCAAACTTTATTTTCTAAAATATATTCCAAAAAAAAACTTTTTTCCTTTTTTCCTCTTCCTTTTACAATTGATTGATTGAAATAGATTGTGCAAGTTCGAAGAGTTTAAATCATATATCTTTAAAACTTTTAAGAAAATATTATGTGTTAAGTTAGTTATATTGACAATAATAACTATGTACTCCCTCCGTTTCGAATTGTCGTTTTAGAGTTTTGCAGACATATTAAGAAATCTCTATTTTCTATAAAAACACCATTAAANAAAACTTTTTTCCTTTTTTCCTCTTCCTTTTACAATTGATTGATTGAAATAGATTGTGCAAGTTCGAAGAGTTTAAATCATATATCTTTAAAACTTTTAAGAAAATATTATGTGTTAAGTTAGTTATATTGACAATAATAACTATGTACTCCCTCCGTTTCGAATTGTCGTTTTAGAGTTTTGCAGACATATTAAGAAATCTCTATTTTCTATAAAAACACCATTAAATATTCTAAATCAACCAATAGAAAAAAATCCTGCAATTATTCTATTGGTCAAAAAAGTCAAATTCATTTAATTTATGCATTAAAAACCTAAAACGACACATATATTGAAACGAAAATTTTTCTCCAGAACGACAACTAATCTGAAACGGAGGGAGTATATTTTAAAGAAAAAGTGTAGAAAAATTATAGTTTCGTTTGAAAAATTCTTATAGGTTGAAAAAAAAATATTTTTTAATTATAATTTTAATTTTCTTTAAGTCCAAAATATATTGGCCGATTTTCTTTCCACTACATAGTGCATAGCATCGGCATAACACTAGTTTATTAAATAACTCAAAATCCTTACAAGAAAATTAACTGATGAATTATTTTGTCTCGTTCTGAAGGTTGTATTTAACATATTTTAATGCAATTTAGTGATTAGAAAAATAAAAGGTTTTTTTTCATCTGAGTAATAATGTGTTGGAACATATACAAATTACACTAATAAGAGCAAACAAATAAATACAAGGAATCAAAGGCTTGTTTAATGATTTTATCAAGGCTCAGAAACTATACCAATTTAACTTTGAATCAGATTTTTTTTATTTCATCACACGGTGATGATAACCCGGAAAAAAAGGACGGTATTCCTGAAGAAGATGAGACTCTGAAGTTCATGAACTTGAGATCTCGAACAATCCGAACCGAGATGGCTAAGGATCCAAATAAAATCAACCATTCCAATCACCATTACACAAACCCTAAATCGAAGAGAAACCCTAAAGAAACTTGTCACCACCAAAAGGAAAAATGTTCCCAGAAAAAGTTCGAATTAAAATGAAAATTAACAAACCAAATCACGACAATCACACCAAAAACAAAGCTTAATCAGCCAAAACCAGAGGAGACCAACTAGCTAACAAGCCTAGACGAGTCACTTCCCCCCCCCCAACCCAAGCAAAACCTAAAACCAACTTGGCCCACGTGGCTAACTACACCCTGCAAGATCAGATGTGGGCCAACACCAAGAACGTTGGCGACTCACCAAAACTGCAAAACATGACGTTATAACTACTGACGCCTGGCGATAGAAGTAGTTGCCAAAGCCACCACGAAGAAAGGCTGCTACGGGAAGCGGTGAACATTAACAACACAACTAAATACTTAACGACCGTGAGAAAGAACGTTTGCAGGCAGATCTGCACCGTAGGCCATAAGGTTTGGCGCCCCAACGGCGGCGACGCATCTTTAAACCGGGAATGACTTGCCAAAATCCACTTGACCAACTAGCTAGAAGAGAACCCCAAACTGACAATCCTACAACTAGAAAAGCCAAAGCCGAGAAACGTGAGAAGCACATAAAGAAAAACGACTGGCATTGACACTAAAAGAGCCGTCGATTTCCCTTTTTTGGGAGAGAAACGACGATTGTTTCTATTTGTTAGAAAATAAAAGGTTATAAATATCTTTACAACAATATAACTAGTTATCTAAAGAAAAGTATAAAAGTAACATCATTGTTCGGAAAAAAAAAAGTAACATCATCGTATTTTATTTTTGTATTTTTTTCCGGAAGTGATCAATTTATGCTATTGAATTAGAAATAGATTAAAGAAAGTAAATTTTTCATACTTGCCACATTAAGAGATTCTTCATTGCAAGTTTAATTTTTGGATAACAATAAAAAAACTTTATTAATGTTAACTTTATCAAACAACAATTGAAAACATACGGATCTGACCAGGAATTCAATCAGGGTCGGTCCTGGAACTACTTGAAAAAAATATAAAATAAGGGCCAATATTTCAAATCATAAAAAATTGTAAAGATAATTTTTAAAAAATGTTAAGAAAATAATAAAAAATAAGTTTTATCCAAAAAAACAAAAAAAACTAATGATAATATATGGATTTTGATAAAAACTCCTCCTTGTATTTTTCCAGCAAAGTCATTTTTCAAACATTGATAGTCCAGTCTTCCGACTATATCTATCTCAGTTGACAACATCGCCAAACCATTCAATAGCTCTTCTGATATACTTGACTGCAAACAAAATTTTATTAACTTTAACTTAGAAGAATTTATTTCGGCCACTGAATCTGGAACCGGTAGCAGCACCCTATATGCAAGCCATGAATTTGGAAAACAAGGACCTTCACATCTTTTCAAAAAGGCTAACACTTCAATGACTTTCTTAACCTCACTTGGTGAAACCTTTATCTCCAAGAATAAATGATTTCCATCAATGTCTTAAAACTCTCCATGTTTAAGAGAAGTTTCAAGGATGATACATTCTACCTTTAAATCATCATTTGTTGCCGATCTCAACTTTTTTATATCAAACAAAACCTAAATATTTTCCCATTTTCTTAAAATTATTCAAACCTCACCCGAAGAGATATTATAGCTTGATCCACGATTATGAGAAAAAAAACCAATTTTAAACTTCTCTTCCACTTAGAATCTCAAAGTCATCATTTCTTTCAATCTCTTCATCAAAATATTTTTTCTTATTAATAATGCGCTTTTTAACGGGAAATTTTGGCTCGATATCTATAGACTTTGCAATAATCTTAGCTTCTATTTTTGCCTTTTCAAATCCAAGTTTCCCTGATATGATCCTAGGTGTGAGGATCACGTCCCTAAATGCTTCTCCAACAATTGTGATGAAGAAAATAAGAAATGGATTGAGTGGTACTTCTAAGAGTTGCGGAATGACTCTTAGACTACCTGAAGTTTTGCTTGTTGATGCAGAATCAGATCCATCACATAAACAAGGCAAACAATGATTAAACAGGATTCAAGAGAATTCTAAGGTTTTTAGAAAAGATTTTGATGGTTTTATTAATGATTTTCGTCCAAATATAAAGAGAAGAATGTCGTACATGCACAACTTCTTGGAAATACACAAAAAATTAAAACTAAGGCTCCCTTGAAAATATAAATCAAGACTGAAGTTTAAAAACGAAAATATGATAGAAATGTGATAGAATTGGGCTTAAACTTCACCAAGAGGCTGATGTATAAGTGTTGTGAACAAGCCTCATTATAATCCTTGTTTGGAAAACCCAATGGGACAAAACCAAACCATGGAAAAGAGTACAAGGCACAAAACCTCTCTTGATGAATGTCTAGACAGCTTGTATCACAACCAATGTGGTTGGATTAGCACACTCTAGACTACCCTGGATATTGTAGAGGAGTTGATGAAGAGCTTATTGAAATTTGGCTTGTCTTGATCTAGTCATTGGACCAAGTTGTACACTTAAGTGTTTGTTCCTTGTTTCCTCAAGTTCAAGCTGCTCCAAGGGTATTTCTTCATCTTCATTTACCTCTGGTACAAGATGCTCCATCTCTTTAATTCCATTGTTGGCCAAGATCATATTATCCTCTCCCACTTGAGAATGATTTGACCTCAAATCTGCTTCTTCTGCACAATAAGGAACCAAATCAGTAACATTGAAGCTTGAACTTACATTATACTTATCTTGGAGATCCAGTTGATAGGCATTGTTATTGATCTTCTTGATGAATTTTCTAGGCATGCGTTTGGATTTTCTTTAGGAAATCTCTCCTTTGTTAGGTGTATCCAAACTAAGTCTCTCTCTTCAAAAATTACCTCCTTTCTTCCTTTGTTGGCTTGTTTTTCATAGAGTCTGGTCTTGTTTTCTATATTGGTCTGAGCCTTCTCATGTATCTGTTTAACAAGCTCAACTTTATTTTTCCCATCCAGACTAACTCTTTCACTCAAAGGTTAAGTAATTAGATCCAAAGGTGATAAAGAATTGAAACAATAGACAATTTCACGTGGAGAGAACTTAGATGCATAATGTATATCATGATTATAAGCAAATTCTACATGTGAAAAACATTCTTCCCAAGTTTTAAAGTTTTTTTAATTGATGCACGCAACAAGGTAGATAAGGTTCTATTGACAACTTCAGTTTGCCCATCAGATTGTGGATGATAAGTAGTAGAGAAACACAACTTGGTTCCTAACCTAGACCATAAATTTTTCCAAAAGAAACTAAGAAACTTAGTGTTCCTATATGAAACAATTTTCTTAGGAATTCCATGAACAATTTACTTAAAGAACAAATTAGCAACATTCACAACATCATCAGTTTTATGGCATGAAATAAAATGAGCCATTTTAGAGAACCTATCAACAACCACAAACAAAAATCTTTTCCAGATTTAGTTCTAGGTAATCCAACAAAAAAATCCATTGAAATGTCATGCCATGGATGTAAAGGAAAAGGGTAAAGGAGTATACAAACCATGGCTTTGGACTTTAGATTTAGCATGTTTGCAAGTTATACACCTTTCACATGCTTTTTATACATCTCTTCTCATGTGTGGTCAAAAGAATTGCTCTTGCATTACACTAAGAGTCTTAGACACGCCAAAATGTCCCATAAGTCCACCTGGTGAAATTGGTGAGTTTTTCTTTCAAGGCTTGGAATGCTTGTTCTTGTGCTTGTTCCCACTTAAACCCAACGTTTTTCTTGATTATTTCAGTTAGTGGTGCAACCAAAGTACTAAAATCTTTGACAAATCTTCTGTAGAAACCAGCTAGACCATGGAAGCTTCTGACTTCACCTTGTCTTTGGACTTGGGCATTCTTTGATAGCTTTGATCTTTTCTTCATCCACTTTAATTCTATCTGTACTTACAACAAAACCTAAAAGGACAAGGTTATCTGCTTCAAAAGTACATTTCTTCAAGTTGGCAAACAAGCATTCCTTCCTAAGCACTTCTGAAACCTTCCTAAGATGCTTTATATGCTCATCCAAGTTCTTACTATAGACCAGAATGTCATCAAAGTAAACTACAACTAAATGATCTATAAATGATCTAAGAACATGGTTTATTTGTCTCATGAAAGTATTAGGTGCATTAGTTAGCCCAAATGACATCAATAACCATTCATATAAACCATATTTTGTTTTAAATGCATTTTTCACTCATCACCTTTTTTAATTATAATCTGGTGATATCCACTTTTTAAATCAACTTTAGAAAATATGCTAGAACCATGCAACTCATCAAGCATATCATCTAATCTAGGAATGGGATGTCGATACTTTACAGTGATATTGTTGATGGCTCTACAATCAACACACATTCTGTTTGTGAATCCATCGTGAATATCTGTTTGTGAATCCATCGTGAATGGTTCTTCTATCAGATTGCCAAGCTCTTCCAAGAAGTATCTGTCCAGTATCCATTGGTAAGACATCACACAATACTTTATCTTCATATATGCCAATAGACAATAGTATCTTGACTTGATGTTTCACTTCTAGCTCTTCCTCATCATTAAGCCATTATAAATTGTAGGCTCTTGGTCTTTTTTGAGTTTCAAACCAAGTATTTCCACCATGGTTTCACTTACAACATTAGTACAGCTTCCTTCATCTATCACTAAGCTGCAAACCTTGCCTTGAACCATACAACGAGTATGAAAGAGATTCTCTCTTTGCTCATCTCCAACAGTCTTGATTTTTATGTTCAATGTTATTCTTGTGACAAGTAGCTCTCCTTGGGGAGGCAGTTCTAAACTTTCCTCTTCGGAATCTGATTGTTCTTCTTCTGATTTCGCCTTTCCATTCTCTCTAATGAGTATTACTCTTTTATTGAACAACTGCTGGAGTAATGACCATAACATTTTCATTTAAAGCACTGAATGTCTATGTTCTAGAGGTAGTGGGTGCTTTTTCCCTTTTACACTTTGTTCCTCTATCTTTGGTTTGGAGAAGACTTTAGAATCCTTTGGCTTATCATCTCTTTGATAGTTTGGTTTGCTGAAACTGTAGTTGGTCTTGTATCCTTTTCATTTGAGTTGTTTCTCAAACATGATTGCCTTGTGTAGAAGCTCTTCCATTTCTACATAATGATGAACTTCTAATATGTCAATGATTTCTCTATTTAGTCCACTCATGAATCTAGCCATTGCTGCTTCTATGTCCTCTTGAATATCAGCTCTTAGCATAAGAGTTTTCAACTCCTTGTAGTATTCTTCAACTGATCTACTACCTTGAGACAAGGTTCTGAGCTTAAAGTGCAGCTCTCTATGATAATGACATGGCACAAATCTCTTCCTCATGATCACCTTCATCTGATTTCATGTTTCAATAGGAAGATCGCCTGCTCTTCTTCTTGCTGTAACTATGTTGTCCCACCAACTCAAAGAATAGTCTTTAAATTCAGTAGGTGCAAGCTTTAGTTTGTATTATGTGGTGTATTCTCTACAATTAGTTACAAGTTCAATCTTCTTTTCCCATTTTAGATAATCTTCTGGATCGGTTGTGTCTTTAAACTCGGAAATCTTCAATTTCAAACCACCAAGAGGGTCATTGGTTTGTGGTATATCCCCTCTGTCTTGTTTTCTTCTTCTAGAACCATTGGATCGGTTTGAATGGTGATAGTAACTTTCATCAGCATATTGGTTTGGAGTTCTTCTCTCACGGTCAGAGTGTACAAAGTCTTTGATCCATCAAAGCAGTTATATCAGCAGCCAAGCAGGGCCAGTCCTGAGTTTATAAAGAATGCAAGCAAAGAAAAAAAAAGGATGCTATGTTTATTTTATAAAATTATTATTTTATAAAAGGAAATATATATATAT
>OVAV01003045.1:0-10351 GCA_900406375.1 Iberis amara
TTTCGGTTTGTTTAATAAATTTAAAATTTCATCAAAAAAAAAAAAATGGGGTTTTCATTTAGTTATGTTTGTTATGTGAAGTTTTCTTTATTTTGTCATGTTTGTTATGTGAAGTTATGGTTGTTAAATTTTAAAGCTCTAATGATTAATTTGAGGAAAAAATTGCAACAAAGTATTTTTTTTATATCATTATGAAAATTACAATTTTTAAAAATCACAAATATATATATATATATATATATATATATANTATCATTGAGTCTATAGGAACTCCTGCTCAGGTTTGGTTTTGACACATTATGGGTGTTATATATTATGTGGTGTGAAAGGATGATAACATATGAAGTAATTTCTAATGGGCATGAAAAAGGTCATACTGACCCTCAACAAGGATTACGGCAAGGTGATCCTCTGTTTCTTTATCTTTTCATTCTCTGTACCGAGATTTTAATAGCAAATATTAAAAAAGGCAGAAAATGATGGGAAAATAACTTGTATAAGGTTTGCATGGAATAGTCCACCCATATCAATTTTTCTATGTGCAGACGATAGTCTAGTCTTCTATAAGGCAGAAGTTGGGCATTGTACAACAATTGTGGATATTATCAAGAATTATGGATTGGCTAAATGCCAACAGATTAATTTGGCTTAGTCATCAATTATGTTCAAGAAAATGATAGATGGAAATTTGAAGAATATAGTCAAGAGTACACTAGGCATTATGTCTGAAGGTGGGATGTTATCTTATTTGGGGATTCTCGATAACCTAACATATTTAAGAAATATTTTCAACTATATTCAAGAAAAGTTGAATGGAAAAATTGATGGGTGAGCAGCAAAAAAAATATTTAGAGGGAAAAAGAGGTTTTAATTAAGTTAGTTGCATTGACTTTTCCTTTGTCAGTAATATCATGTTTTGGTGGAGCACAAATGGGAAGGACTGAGCTATTCATTGGATTGCATGGGAATAAATGCGTGATTTAGAATTTGTCAATGCTAGCCAAACAATATTGGAGAATTATTCATTATCTCGAGTCTCTATTAGCTCAAATATTGAAAGGAATATATTTTAGGAATGTTTATCCATTACATGATAACGAGGCATTTTTGGTATCATTTGCATAGAAAGTATCTACTCATCTAGAGATTTGATCCTACAAATATGAGATGGGGATTGGATTTGGGATTAGCCATTTTAGTAAGGCACTATCCCTGAATGATGACTACGAACCCACGACCGACACATGGCCAAGGGATTCAATTTTACCCCAACCTGAATGTTAAACAACTAATTAGCTCAGATACAAGAACATGATACATGCCCCCGCTTAATGCTTTATTGGACCTGTGTGACGTCACGCTGGTCAGAGTTATGTATAGAAGTCAAGTGCCTAAACCTGATAGAATTTTGTGGCATTGCACAAAATCAAAGAGATATAAGGTAAATTCAGAATACTGACTAACTTAGTTTATAACTAAGAAAAAGGAAAATGGGACAACTGTATGGCAATTCATGCCCAAGTATAGTAAGTAAGAGAACCACTAAAAATTAGACACTTCCTATGGCATATTCTTACAATGTCACTCACGGTAACAAATACATTGATACATAGAGGTTTAAAAGTGTGAAAACATTTGCAAGAGATGCGAAAAGGAAAATAAAAATATATCAAATGAACTTTTTGAATGTCCACACTCCAACAAAATATGAGAGTGTTCCGATGTTTCATTGGTGCGAGGGGTTTTTCTGGTAACCTCGATCTACGTAAATATGATTTATTTATTTTAGAGATAGACACAAGGATCAAATGATCATATTTCTCCTATGTATTCTTGCCTACTTTGGTTGATTTAAAAAGTACATACCAATAAGGTCTTTCGAGGAATATTGCATGATCCCGCATAAGTTGGGAGGATGGCGATGGCGTATCAAGACTTTTGGGAGGAATCCAAACTCGAGTACCAACAACGAGTGGATCCTAATACATCGAAAATGAATTTCGCAAGGTAGGCAATGTTAGGATGACGGTTCAAGAAAGGCAACAAATATGAAGACTTGACTAGGTTGAGTCTGTTTTTTCTGGTGAGTTGACACCAACCTTATTAGGAGCAAAAATCATTCGTCAAATTCTTTTACCGCTACACTCAAAGCTTGAAGCTACTTTGTTGTTGGCTATCCAATATTGTATCGCCAACGGAATGGAATGTAACAAGTTTGAGACTAACATCGCATAAGACGTCTCCATGAATCATTCTCCAGAATAGTGGCCCGCTTTCGAATTAGCTTTACGCAAATATCATTCTTCGCAATTTATTATGATAAGATCCTAGGATGTTCAACTCCGAAGTAAGGCTTGGTTATGTAACAAAAGGTCCGATGAATAGCTTGTCTTCGACTAGAATTAATGGATGCAAGATTCTTGTTGAATGGATGATGGAACGTGATTGATGAATGGATGACGACTCAAACCGATGGTGATGAAGCTGTTTGATGGATAGCAGATTCTCTTGTAAATAAATTTTGGAAGAGAAACGGATTCAAAGGAATCAACGAGTGATAAGGGAATTTCGATTTTTCTTCACTAGTTTGCTCAATGAGCTGAAATAATTCGTGCACGGCACATGAGCCTAGGGTTTTCGAAAACATAACCCAAAAACATATAGTTGTAAAAGCAGAAAAACATCGTGAAGAAGTAATAAAAACAAGCAGGCGTTGGCTTATGAATAAAAATGTTGTGGAGTGCTGATTAAACACTTAGCCAAAATAACAACACAAGTAGCTTAGACGTAAGTGGATTATCTTGCCTCGTTAAAACCTTAGTGATAGGAAAACCACGTAGCTTGATGATCACTTCCATCCATGTTGATCATTGCTTGAGCCTTCTTAGCTAACTCCTTAGCTCTCGACCGTGTAATCTTTCTTTCAGACTCTTGTGTTTCTTTATATGAGCTAGCCGCGATCATATCATCCTCTCCCTATTGAAAAGGATTTTTCCTAAAATCTGAATCTGCAAAAAAAGGAAGCAGTTCAGAAACATTGAAAGCATTAGATACGTTATACTTCCCTTGTAGATCAATTCGGTAGGCGTTGTTGTTGATTCTTTTGATGACTTTGAATGGCCCGTATTCTCTCGGCATTAGCTTAGACTTCCTCTCAGATGGAAATCTATCCTTCCTTAGATAAATCCAAACCAGATCTCCTTCTTCGAATATCATTTCCTTTCGTCCTTTGTTAGCATGCTTGGCGTATAATCTGGTTTTCTTCTCTATGTTCTCCTTAGCTTTCTCGTGCAACTTCCTCACCTGCCCAACTTTCTTTTTGCCATCTAGAATACACCTTTCTAGTTCGAGGTAAGCCAATCACAAAGTCCATAGAAATATCGGTCTAAGGGTGAGAAGGAATAGGCAATGGAGTATACAAACCGTGAGGTTGAACCTTACTCTTGGCCTGTTTGCATACGACACACCTTGAACAGATTTTCTCGACATCTTTCTTCATGTGAGGCCAATAGAAATGGTATTGCAGACTAAGCAAAGTCTTGGTAACACCAAAATGACCAGATAAACCACCTTTATGAGCTTCTCGGGCTAGTACTAACAAATGATTCCTTGTATATAAACATCAAAATAGGCAATTCAGAATTTAAGTGTTTAGCAACTTCATTATGGTTGATGTATAGGCTGGTGCTGAGTGGTTTCTCCTTTTCTTTCTCGTACTTAAGCTTAAGATAAAGCTGGTCTTGGTATATCTCACTTGGTGTTAACGGGAGAAGAGTGATCTTGCTGAAACTCGAACGAATGCTTGTTGGTGTAGCCATCATGAGTAACTATATGGTCAAATTGCCATGCCCTCCCAACAACACATGACTCGAACCCATTGGAAGAACATCACACAAGATCTCATCTTCATATTTACCAACAGAAAAAGACACCTTAACCTGATGTCTAACGGTTAAAGCTCCACCTTTATTTAAACATTGAAGCTTATACAGTTTAAGATGAGGAATGGTCTCTAGATTTAGCTTCTTGACCATGATCTCACTTGCTGCGTTAGTGCAACTACGACCATCAATAATAAGACTACAAACCTTTTCCTTGATAAAGCATCGAGTATGGAAAAGATTCTCGCGTTGACATGACTCTTCTGGTTGGTTTTGCACACTAAGTGCTCGCCTTGCTACCAACATTTCTCCTATGATAGCAGCTTCTTCCTCTTCTTCTTGAACCGAATCATAATCGGATCCCTCTTGTGGTACGATCTCACCATCATCAAGCAATAAGAAGACTTTCTTGTCAGGGAAATCTCGCGAATAATGTCTCATACCTTGACATCTAAAATACCTTGTATTACTCAAGGAAGTACCACTTCTAGGCTTGAAATCAGTCTTAATTTCATCTTTACTTGCAGCAGGTGTCGGTTTAGAATCTTTAGGATAAGCTGTTTTGTTGTCTTTGCAGTCTTTCGGCTTAACTACACTTGGTGTATAACTTGGATTTGTATAACGCCTCTTGTTTTGAGTCTCAATCAACTCAGCCTTGTGAACCATCTCCTCTACGTCTTCATAACTCTGAAGCTCTAACTTGTCCTGTATATCTCTGTTAAGACCACCCAGAAACCTCGACATAACCATCTCATCTCCTTCTCTCAAATCAACTTGAATAAGTAAGGTTTATAGCTCTTGATAATAATCTCGAACAGTCTTGGAACCTTGTATCAATCTTCTCAACTTGTTGAGAATCTCACGCTGATAATGAGCTGGAATAAACTTCTTTCGCATTTGCACCAGAAGTTGATTCCATGTCGCAATAGGAGGTTCATGGAGACGAGCTCTTGTAAGACCAAGTTGTTCCCACTATAGTAGTGCATAATCAGTAAAATCATCAACGACTATCTTCACCTTGTTAACCTCATAAGTCCTTTGGCACAATAGGTTTGACTCCATCTTTCTTTCCCAGTCAAAATAAACTTCAGGATCGTTAGTGCCATGGAAAGATGGGAACTTAATCTTTATGTGTTTAAGTTGTTGATGAGCTGGGTCACCATACTCTCGGCCTCTATCTCTTCTATTGATGCCTCTACTACGGTCAGTGCATCATGTTCTTCATATCCATCTTCATCAGAACCAAAAAATATGAGATGGCCAGCAACTCTCTCTTCTCGACGATTCGGACGAGCTCGTTGTCTAAACATTCTCGCATCTTCTCTTTTCGAACCAGAAGAAGCACGAAGTCAATTAAACATAGTCTCTCTTCCACCAACTTGTACTCGATCAGCTTGTACTCTTGCGCTAGTCTCAACATTGGTTTGTGATGGATCATGTATAGGCGTTCTTCTTGTTGACGTACCAACATGAGCTTTACTAGTAGCTAGGCGTCGAACTTCTGAGGGTGTTGGAGTGTGAGAGGAATCATCACCAGTAGTACTAGTTCCATGCATAAGATTTCTCATTCTTTCCTCAATATTTTCGTGAATCGCTACAACATGTTGATCTATCTCTTGCGTAAGCTGAGTCATGAGTGCTTGGTTGGAGTCTCTAATTTGTTGAGCCGTCATTCAGTTCAGAGCTTCCAAGAATTCAAAATTCTTGACTTGTAGGGAGGGACTTATGTCACCACAAACAGAGACTAAAGTAAGTGTTGGATTCAAAGGTGATGTTAAAGAGTATAAATTGACTTATTATACTCCTGAATTCGAGATCAAAACTTTACCTGAAAGAGACGTCACTGATAGTAACAGTAGGTGTGCCTTCAGTTGAGGAGAGTTCTTCACAAACAGTGGTTATGAGCTCTTTCCTGGATGTGATACAACCTTTTCTTTTTGAGTTGGGAAAGAACGACGAAGTCCATCCGGACCGAACCGTCCAATGAAGAATAAGAGGAGAGCAAAGTGCCGATGGCGTTGGAATTAAAGAGTATAAATTTACTTATTATACTCCTGAATATGAAACCAAGGATATTGATATCTTGGCAGCATTTCGAGTAACTCCTCAACCTGGAGTTTCACTTCAGCTGAGAGTTCATTGTACCTGAAATACCAAGAACAACTCGCGTGCAGTAAATTGTTCTAAAGGAGAAAAGAAACTAAAAACACAAACTTGGAAGAAACAGAAATATGGTAAATCTCAAGAATCGAATGAACAATAAGCAACTTGACAATCACAGCAAGAATAGCTCGAGTGATGCAGGTTCTAAGAAAAAAAATCAGAAACGAAAATACAAGCAATATACTGCAAATAGATTCAGCAACAAACTTGCAAAAAAAAGAAACAGCACGCACAACACTTGTACAAACTCAGCACAAGAACTAAGGACAAGAACAAGACTCGATAAATCAAAACCTAAGGACTAACATAATAACAAGGCCTAATAAAACTAAACGAAGACACAACCTAAGATACTAGACTCAATGATGAAGCAAGAAAACAAAAGACTCGACAAACAAAACTAAGAAGCAGCAACACAGCAGACTCTAAAGACTAACAAAGACGAAAGACTAACATAACAACTAAGACACAGCTAACAAGATGTAATAACACAAGAAAAGAATGAAGAATAACGATGAACAAGACTCAACAAAGAGACTATGAATCAAAACGATAACAGACTGAACACAAAGATGAGCAACCAAGTAAACATACTAAAGACTAAGGCTAAACAAGACTCAAACGAACAACAAGACTCAACAAAGAGACTATGAATCAAAACAATAACAGACTCAACACTCAAAACCAACTAAGACTCAAGACTAACAAGACTAAAGCAGACCTAGAAGGGTAAGGACATACTCGACGCAGCAGCTAAGAAGCAAAGAAACAAAGACAAAACCTATTAGATAGACTCGACAACACAAGACAAACTCAAACAAACGACAAGACACAAAGAACAAAAAAACGATAAACAAACCCTAACAAACTAAACGATTGACACAACACAAGGACTCAAGAATAAACAACCTAACAAGGACTCTGACAGCAACAGAGACACAACAATAATGGCAAGACTCGAAGACTCAATAAACACAGGATGCAATTTTTTTCTAGGTTTTATGACTAAAACGTAAAACAAAAACAATGATACAAAGGATGATATTTTTTATTTTGGTTTTAGGGTAAGGAATTTGTTCAGTCTCTGGTTCAGAGTTGGCTCTGATACCACATGATAAGATCCTAGGATGTTCAACTCCAAAGTAAGGCTTGGTTTTGTAACAAACGGTCTGATGAATAGCTTGTCTTCGAGTAGAATGAATGGATGCAAGATTATTGTTGAATGGATGATGGAACGTGATTGATGAATGGATGACAACTCAAAAAGATGGTGATGAAGCTGTTTGATGGATAGCAGATTCTCGTGTAAACAAAGTTTATAAGAGAAATGGATTCAAAGGAATAGACGAGTGATGAATTTGTTTAAGGGGATTTCGATTATTCTTCACTAGTTTGCTCAATGAATTAGGGTCCAAAATAAATAGTGCACGGCGCATGAGCCTAGGGTTTTCGAAAAAATAACCCAAAAACATATAGTTTTAAAAACAGAAAAACATCATGAAGTTGAAATAAAAACAATCAGACGTTGGCTTATGGATAAAAACGTCATGGAGTGTTGATTAAACACTTAGTCAAAATAACAATACAAGTAGCTTAGACGTAAGTGTATTATCTTATCTCGTTAAAACCTTAGTGATAGGAAAACCCCGTGAGATAAAAACCTTCTCGACTAAGGACAAAAGAGTACATAGATAACCACTTAGCTACTTAGTGATTGTTATCTGGTTCTTCTTCCTCCTTTCCTCCTTGACATGGATGAACACGTTGAACATGTCCATTGTAGCTTGATGACCACTTTCATCCATGTTGATCATTTCTTGAGCCTGCTTAGCTAACTCCTTAGCTCTCGACCGTGTAATCTTTCCTTCAGACTCTTGTGCTTCTTCATCTTAGCTAGATGCGGTCATATCATTTGACGTTTGTATATTGTTGTTCTTGAATTTAATTTTTGGTTTAATTTTAACCTTATATGTTTAAATAGAAATCTCCTATATATTAAAAAGAAAAACTTTTTAAGAATAAACATTTTTTTATTAAAAATTACATTATTTGCCATTAGTTAAATGAACAAACAAAAAATTTCATTAAGGATGTAAAAAATAAATATACTATCTTTATTGCCAAACATAATTTAAATTATCTCTTACTACTATCCATGTAACCAAACATATATCTAATTATATAAATAAAAATAAAATTTTCATAAACTATTTATTTTACTTTTTTCTAAATAAATAAATTATTAAAATAGATAATTATATATATATATATATATTTGTTATCACCAATAAACTTAGAATTATTTTTAAAAATTAAATATATATGTATATATATACTAGAATATATGGAAAACATAAAATAATTGAATAGATACTTTATGTAAACTATTTATTTTTATTTAATTGTATTTCTTGATTAAATGTTAATTAAATTTAATTATAATTTGAAAATAATATATTAAATACTCTATTTTACTAAAATATATAATAATGATATACTTTTATTTTAATATTTAATATATTGACCTATTACCTAATAAATATTATATATATAATTAAATATACATCTTATATAACTTTATATATTACCTGTAAGATTAGAATTAAAAAACAAAATTAATCCCGCGCATAGTGCGGGGTATCAACTAGTTATTATAATATTATCGGTCATAATTATCTTCATAAAATTTTTACTTATCTTACAACAGTTAGATACTTATATTTTTCAAAAAAAAAAAATACTGGTTATTTACAGAAATCATTAATATAAACACTATAAGAGTTAGAAAATAATAATTGCAAAAGAGTAGTTAATATAATTTTACTGAGTAAAAATTAAAGTAAAAATACACTATAATTTTAAATAGATTAAAATATATTTAAAAATTGGACTTCTAATTGGAAGAATTAATAGCAAATGTTATAAATTATCATAAATTAAACCTGTTTGTGAATCATTAACCGGACAATTATAATGTAAACCTTCTTTTGATCGAAAACTATATTCATGTTATATCAAATGAGTTAATAGAATGTCATTAACAATTGAAATTATGTTTGAACATAAAAATCAAGTTTATGAAGAATAGAGAGAAGCTTAGAGTTGGTGAGAGGTTTCTCTTGATAGTCATTAAGGCCAGCTTCCATAAACTCTTTCTTATCTTCTTCATTAGCTCTAGTCGTTACTCCTGCTATCTTGCTCTCAATTCCCATCTCCCTTAGTCTCTTTGTCGCCTTAATTTCATTAATAAAAGACAATAATTATATTTTAACAGAGGAAAAAATTCTATTACCAATAGCATTTAAATAGATTTGTAAGGCCAACAAACAACACTTGAAAAACCAAAAAAATGGAAACAAAAAAAAAAACATATATCTTTTTAACAAACCGTTACTAGTTTAAAATCAGAAAAATTAGGTCCATATAATTAAAATTAAAGTTCATAACAATTTATATTAATCATATATATGTTACAAGTAGATATAGATTCGTCTCAGTAATTAGGCTGCATGGTTGAGCCATGAGATTTAACGACGTGCGTGGAGCTTTTACAACTTTCTACAACCTTCACATAATTCTTACAATATTTTTCCAATCAGGTTAATATACTTCTGTCTCTGTTTATTTTAATTCTTGTTTAAGGAAAATGCACACAATTAAAAAACTATAAATTTCCATATAACTTTTCTTATTTACATAAAAATATCATTAACTAAAACCAATTCAACCAATAGTAAAATATTCAACAAAATATTAAAAGTCATAAACAACAAATGCAATTATTTTTTTGCATGGATAGAGATGAACATCAATATATTGAAACATATTTTTTTTTCTTCTAAAACTACCATCTTTTTGAAACAGAGGAGATATTATTTATGTAAATCTCACATTTTCTACAACTTGAGGGCTCGATTGGAAATGCTTACAGTAAAGTAGAAGCTGTATGCAGCATAAGCAGTATGCTGCAGAAGCTGTACACTCTTGTGTAATAGGCATAATTTACTGATTGGTATAGCAGAATGTGATTATATAAAAAATTAAATCTAACTATTAAAAAATATTTATTTTAAAGTATTATATATAGTAAATATAATAAATAATTTGATATATTTTATATCATGAGTTATTTATATATATAAATTATTACATTAATAACTTTTAAAATAAAAATGAACTAATAGTTAATAATAATATTAAAGTTAGTATATATATATATATTTATATATTTAAGGAAAACCATTAATATAAAATTAGTGTAATAACTCTTTATTATAATAAAAATAATAAACAATTTTATATAATTT